>PVJC01033954.1:0-19076 GCA_004026665.1 Murina feae
CCTTTGCTGGCTTGATCGCCCACAACTGCCCTCCCCTGCCAGCCATCTTTGACCTCATGGGGGCGGCCATTGTGTGTGTTGGAGTGATGGTCAATTTGCATATTACCTCTTTTTTAGATAGGATAACTTTTTATGGTATCTATCTTGATATTTTTCTATAGTTCATATTTGTGAAATTAGTTTTTCTGAACTTTAGAATGAGGTGGGGGTTCAGTAAAGCATTTCTTTCTTCATAGAGCCCCTCTTTCAATGTAGCATTCAAATATATAGCAGCTTTCTCAGCTTTCTTGTCTGTGCTTCCATCCCCTCCCCTACCCGCACCCCCCTTGGTTTGAGCTTTCTCTTTCCTTTGTGTCTGTTGTCCCTATTCTGCTCAGTTTTGATTGTACTCCCCAGTGCAGGTCTCATCATAGAAGGGAGCGTTGACTTCACAGGGGCCCCTTCAGTGCCTCTTACTGCAAGCCTTTTGCACTCACTTCCTATGGACAAGGGCAAAACCTCCAGTTTCAGTTGCTGTTCTCAAATTGGTCCTCCATATTTTCCAGTGAAATCTGTCAACTGTATTGTGGTTATTATGTTCTCAGGCCATAAGTCAGAAACCCCATTGCTTCTTCTTCTTTATCCTATACAGATGGACTACCATCCAGGTTTGTGAGTGTTAGTTTGTCTCCACTCATTTATATTTTGGGGTTCATCTAGTTTTGTTATGAATGTTTTCCATTGGTTTTTGGTTTTGATATCTTGTTCTATTTTTATCTGCTGATTTGGAGAGATTGAAAACTACGCTTGCCAAATCGTCTTCCCAGAATCCTCTCCTACCAAGTAGGAGCTCTTAACAACTGTTCCCGCAGTTTCCTTCTCACTTAGAGCAGGTAAGAACTATTTTAGCCTTCCTGGAGAAAACACTTAAAAGTGATTTTTTGATGGAGAACTCTCCCTCTTCTCTCAGCCTGTTCAAGCCCCCTTTACCCTCCCCTATTCTCCCTAGGCAGGTTCTTAGCAGGATGGAGGGAGAACAGGTAAGCTTTAGAGCATAACAGTGTGTCCGGATGCTTAGAACATTTTTCCTGTCTTGCTCTCCATAGGACTAAACCAAAGGTGAGTGGAAGCAGAATGTATCAGAGATGAAAGCTGCTTCTGTTCCAACTGAAACTTCAGTGACTCACTCTTAACAGGAGGAAATCATTTAAAATACAGTTGTTCTGGGGCTGACATTATACTTCCAGCTGGAGGCAGGCACCAACCACCAGGGGAAACCAGCACTGTGACCTGAAAAGCATTTGTAATGTTTGTAGCCGCGTGGTGAAATGGGAGAGGGCTGGGGTTTTAGCCCTGTTCTGAAGACCAGTTCTGTGAATGTAAACATGCAGCCACCCAAGGAGGCTTTCCTCTTCATGCTTTCTACTGGAGGAAGGCAGTCATAGGACTGATGCCAGCACTCCTCGCTCCTGTCTGGCAGGCCTGTGCCCTCCCTGGATTAGGGAAGGGCTGCCAACTTGCCAGGCTCTCCAGCTCTTCTGTGCAGGCATGGGGCCTCCTTGGAAATCCAAGCACTGTCCTGCTCAGGGCCCTCACTCACAGCTCAGCCTCCTTTTGAGCTTCAGACCAGGCTGAAGGCCCCTTTGATTGGCATTTTTTTTTATTGGCTGGGAGCCTACAATCAGCCCTTCTACTGCATGCCAGCATTTCAGCGTTTGGCTTGAGAGTATCTCTTGGTGACCTTTATTCGCATTGGCCTGCAGAAAATCATGTTTCCTTAGCAAGGAGGAGGTGGGAGGAGGTGAAGGGCATATGTGAAGCCTAAGAATTAACTGTGAGGACTTAAGTATAGGATGTGCAGCCAGCTCTGGCAACCTCAGTTCCGCTGCCCTTTACAGAGGGGACAATGCCTGTATCATTAACCACCCTGGCCAAGCACTACTGCAGAGCACTTACAAGTTCAAACATTTGAAAGATTAAACTGTCCTTCAGAAGTGCATATAAGCATAATCAATGGACACAAGAAACTGAGGAGTAGGGGAAGAGGGGGGAAGGGCAAGGGAAAAAAATGGAAACCTACCTATCACTTGTTGTAATACTTTAAGCAAAAATAAAAAATAAAAAATAAAGCAGAAGTACCTAAAAGAGGAGGCTACACCAGGTAAGAACAGAAGGGGTAAAATTTTGCCCTCTTGGAGCCTGCAGATGAGTTTCCTTTATACTTCAGAGAGTTAAATATATATTTTTAATTCTCTGAATGTTGCCAACATTTAACTATTAGGAGTCTTCTTGTTTTCTGTTTTGTTTTGTTTTGCTTTAAGATCAATTTCTGGCTTCTCTTAAGAAATCAGAGACCTGGCAACAACTTGCTGGAGCTGAGCGGCCGTGCACCTAATGCACGGGCCTATGTGCTCCTCATCGTCTAGTCCCCTCTCCCCTCTGCCATCATTTTTACTCTTTCTCTTAGGTCAGTGTACAAACCTAATGCACATAAACCTTCTTAAAAGTCAACCTTTTCTTGACTCCACTCCCCAAATCTTTCTTCTCAGAGCTTCTCAGAAAAGCTGTTCATACTCAGAGCCTCCACTTCTTGGCCCCCATTCCCTCTGATGTGCTCTACATGGACCCCGTGGGCTCCACCACAACACAGCAAGGTCACCAGTGACCCCATTTCTCATATTTCCTCCAAGTTGAGCTGTGAATCCCTGTGAGTCCCTCCTCCCCTCCCTCTTATGATCACCCTTTGCTCACCTGCCCCCTAGGTTCCACACTCTGAAGCTTTCCTTCTCCTCTGGCCGCTTAGGTAGGAGATAACTTAGGTCTCTGCCCTTGGTCCTCATTTCTGCTCACACCTCTTTCGTGATTGCCTTTGGTCTCATGGCTTTAAAAAGCATCCATGTGCTCAGTTTCAAGTGTGTACCCACACCTTAGGCATTACTGAACTGCAGCCGGAGTTGTAGCTGCCTACCTGAAGTCGCCTCTTGCTGTCTGAAAGACCTTATATCTGCGCATCCACACTGAGCTCCTGGTCCTCACCTCTCTGCCAGCTATCTTCTATGTGTCTCTCCATGTTCACTCTCCACGTCCCCTCTTCTCTCCTGTTCTGTGCCCTAGGGAGAGTGACTAGTATGGGCTGTTTCATCTCTGGCTGATTGGGTTCTACCAATGCAGATCTACCCAAGAGTACTAGTAAAGTCAGGGTGTTTATGCCTCAGGCTCCTTTGTTGCAGGATCACACAGGGCTGGCTGCATCCCTCAATCAAATGTAAGTCAATACAGACATCTCCACTTGATTCTGTCCCTTGAGGCCTAGGACTGGTCACTGCCCACTATTTACTAGGCTTGGGGAATCCCTCTATCACTGTAATTTCCTTATGTCCTGCCCACACCTGTGTAAACAGTCCTTTCGTTAAACCCTCCATGAATTTCCTAGCATGAATATGCCACATGCTTCCTGCTGGAACCTTGATTTTACTTTATATCTCTGTCCTTTGTATATGAGGATGGTGTTATTGAGAGTGACCATCGTTTGTGTGAAGACAGAAAGACAGATGCATGTCCATTGTTTCGATGTTGCACTTTGACGGATGCCTTAGGGAAAAGCAGAGCCACAGAGGCATTCCAATAAATATCTGTGCCTAGACCTTCACCCAAGAGGATTGATAATTTGGGAGTAAATGTGAATGAGATAAGAGCGTTTGCCTTAGATAATGACTCTGCTGCATGAGACAAGCTGCTCACAGACTCGTGTGGTCCACTCCACTGTGGAAACGTAAAATTGTGATTCATAGAAACCTCCCCCAAAAGGCTACAAACTGTATTTCTACACATTTCCAACCATTTGCCAAGAAACATGTAGTAGAGAAATATTGCATCTCCTTAATCTGAAGAGCAGGCATTGATTTAGCTGCCAGAGACAGAAGAAGTTGGAATCATTATTAATTTATCCACAGACACTGACTCAAGCCATTCAATAAACAGGGGGGTTGATGCAAGGATTATGTTTCATTGATGCCATTGTTTACTCTTGTTAATGCTAACTATATGCTCAGAAAAAAGCACACTCTCAATTAAGCAAGATCCTAGCTTGTTAATGCTTCACATTCTTTGTGCATCTGATTTAATATAAAAGGAAGAAACATAGTAGCTCTTCTACTGGTCATGGTTGGGACAACAGAAGAGGAGACTTAATGTGAAACTGTGAGCTAGACAGAGCTTTTATTCCCACTCTCACTTTCACTTCCTGTCTCTCCCCTCTCAGAACTCCTTTTACTTCTAACACCTAGGACTTAGATACCACTCTGTTTTTCTTTCTGCAAGTAAAACAATCTGATAAAGGTATTAACCTGAAGCCTTTAGAGAACATATTATAGACTTTTCCAAGGGCATTTTTTGTTTTTAAAATGGCAAGAAAAAAAATAGCAAAGATAAAACAGAAATCAAGATGAAATAAGTATCAGTAATATATCATTTGGGGGTCACAATTATTTTTAAAGGCCCAGGAAGGACAAATAGTCAGAAAGGCAAAGATTTGTGTACAATGAGGTTTATTCTAAAATTGTTTATTCTGGTAGAAGCAACAAAGATATACTACAATAAAGGAATGGTGAGATAAGGTATAATATAACCATACAATAGTTAAATAAGTTGTTTTATGCCCATAAGCACCCATCAAACATAATCAATTACCAAATAATATGTGAACACATAGGAAATCATTCAACATAAAATGTTAGGTGCAAAAAGACTATATATTTAGAATTATTCTCATTTTAATTATATATATGTATGTTATCATATATATACACATCTATATTAATAGATATGATTGAGAGGGTATATCTCATTTTAATTATATACTAGAAGCCCTGTGCATGAAATTTGTGCACTGTCAGAGGGGGGGTGTCCCTCAGCCCGGCTTGTGCCCTGTCGCAGTCTGGGATCCCTCGCTCCTTACTGCCTGCCTGCTCACTGCTCCTTACCTCTCAGCTCGCTGCTCCTTAGCACTGCCTTGGAGGCAGCAGAGGCTACCACCATCACCACTGCACTCACCAGCTGTGAGCCCATCTTCTGGCTGAGCAGTGCGCTCCCTGTGAGAATGCACTGACCACCAGGGTGCAGTTCCTTCATTGATCGTCTGCCTCCTGGTAGTCAATGTGGATCATAGTGACTGGTCATTCTGATTATTCCACTGTAATGATTGCTTAGGCTTTTATTATATATACTAGGGGCCCAGTGCACAAAAATTTGTGCACTCTGGGGGTCCCTCAGCCAGGCCTGTGCCCTCTCGCAGTCTTGGACCCCTTGGGGGATGTCCACCTGCTGGTGTGCCTGGCCAGCCTGGGTGAGGGGCTGATGGCTGTTTGCAGGCTGGCCAATCCCCCCAGTGGGGACCCTCACCCCATGGGGGTGTGGCCAGCCTGGGTGAGGGGCTGAGGGCTGTTTTCAGGCTGCCCACAGCTCCCATTGACCCAAGGTCTCAGTGAGGCTGGCTGGAATCAGGTTTCTGGGTTTATTTATCTTATGTAATTGAAACTTTGTTACCTTGAGTGGAGGCCTAGGGAGGCAATGGAAGCCTCCTGTTTGCTTCAGCTCTGTGGCTTCTATAATTGAAACTTTGTTGCCATGAGCAGAGGCCCAGCCAGCCTAGGCAGGCAGTTTCCTCCATCGCTGGCCTCCTGTTTGCTTCAGCTCCATGGTTTCTATAATTGAAACTATGTTGCCATGAGCAGAGGCCTAGCCAGCCTAGGCAGGCAGTTGCAACAGAAACTTCCTATTTGCTCCAGCTCTGTGGCTGCCGGCCTCCATCTTGGCTGGGTTAATTTGCATACAGCTGCTCTGATTGGCTGGGGCGTGGCTTGGCTGGTGGGCATGGCTTAGGTGTCTCAGAGTGATTGTTAATTTCCATAGTACTCTTTTATTAGAGTAGATATGTATATGTATCACATATATACACATCTATATTAATACATATGATTATATCTACAGAGATAATCAATGCTAGCAGTGATTATTTTTGGATGGTAGGATTATAGAAGATCAGTATTTGGTTCTTTATAAGTTCTATATTTTATTGATTTTTTTTCCTGCAACAACCATGTTAATTTTATAATTAAAATCAGAAAATTACTTTTTAAAAGAGAATACATTAATTTATAGAAAGAAATGATTGAATTTCAGGCAGCAAGGAATGGACATTTTAATATGTGAGAGAGCCTTCTATTATATCATATATCATAGATAATGGTAATTAACAATAAGTTTCATAGAATGATAAAAATGAACTTTATTGTATATTTACCATTATGCATTAACATACACTGAGTGGCCAGATTATTATGACCACCCCATCAGTACTTCGTTGGGCCACCTTTTGCCTTCAATACCATGGCGATTTTTCTTGGCGATGACTCCACAAGATGTTGAAAGGTGATGCGAGGAATCTGACACCATGCCTGATGAATAGCACTGTCCAGTTCTGTGAGATTTGATGGTTGTGGACCAGCTGCCTGATGGCTCTTTTAACTTCCTCCAACAAATGCTCAATTGGAGTGAGATCTGGTGATTGTGGGGGCCACCTAAGCAAGGTAAAGTCTCCCTCATGTTCTTGAAACCACTCCTGCACAATACGAGCCCTGTGGCATGGCGCATTGTCTTTTTGGAAGAAGCCATCTCCACTGGGATACGCCATCAACATGATAGGATGAACTTGATCAGCAATGATACTTAGGTATGTTGTGCTATTCAGACATTTATAATGGTCTGGCCCTCTAGCAACTTCAGTGCGAAATTATAGCTAATTTGCCTACAAACTTCAGGTGGTCATAATAATCTGGCCACTCAGTGTACTTCATTTTTAATTATTATTATGTTTTATTATTATTATTATCTTTTGTTTAATGCTCACTTAAGGATTTTTTTCCATTGATTTTTAGAGTAAGCAAGAGAGAGAAAAGGAGGGAGGGAGAGAGAGAGAAAAAAAAGATTGATGTGAGAGAGACACTTTAATTGGTTACCTCCCACACAGGCCCTGACAGGGGCTGGAGATTGAATCTGCAACCCAGGTACAAGCTCTTGGCTAGGAATCAAACCTCAACCCTTCAGTGCACAGACCAACACTCTAACCACTAAGCAATACCAGCCAGGGTGCATTAACATACTTTATATTTGTTGTTTCTCTTTTAATCCTTTTAACAGTCCTTTGAAGATAGGTACTAGAATTATTCTAAAGAGGCAAGTGAGAGTAGAGAAGTGAAGTACATTGGTTAGGGTAAAACAAGCTGCTGTAACACAGACCTGAAATCTCATAGGATTATCAAAACAGAAGATGATTCTTTAATCATGTAAAGTATTTTTCTTAATCATTGGCAGCACCAGAGTGGTGTGGCATTGAGTTTCCACTCCATGCATGGATGGAGGCCCTGCTGTCTTCAACACATGGCTTCCTAGGTTGCCCTGGATATTCATGTCAGACCAGCAGCAGGATGATTGAGATAATGGGGGACTGTGCATTTTTGAGGGCCAGAATTCCCACCCACATTTCAGTGGCTCATTCATGTCATTGCTAACTGCAAAGGATGCTAGGAAATAGAGTTCCAGCAGGAAAGGGAACTGAGCTTAGAGAATAGCTCTCTGATTTCTGCCCTGTGAGGTAGTTTACTAGAGATCACACACCAAATAAGTAGAAGAGCAGGATCTAAATAGTCAATCGCATTCCAAAGCTGACATTTTAACCACAGGGCTAGACCTTCCACTGCAAAGGTAAAAAGAAGTTTAAAAACTGACTCCCTCAGGTATTGACTTATAAAGCAGCCATCACTGTCTTTGGAGATGAGAGCGATAACCTTTTGTTCTTACTTTTACTTTGTGGTGTTTTTTTTAAGTTAGATTTAAAATGGAAGGAAAAGCTAAGATATGGCCAAGGCTTAAATACCCAAGAGTGGGGCAGACATCTAGTAATTATAGATAGGGTGAGCTGAGATAGGCAAAGAACTGCTTTCAGTGGCAGTAAGTTGGATTTTAATAGTCTGTAATGCAAGACCAGCATGTTTGTTATAAACTGATGACAAAGGAAAAGAAAAATTGCTTAGCACATACTCTATCAAGAATAGTGTTCAAATGAGAAAGAGCAGAACAAACATAATTAAGAGGACATTGGAACTGAGATGCAAAACAATGACCAGTGCTCAGGTCATTGTTCTAGAACATGAATGCTGGAATCACTGTGTCATGAAGGTGCACACGTTCGCCTTCCTTCCGTTACTCCAAGGATCCAACCAAAATGAAAGGATAGACAGGGACAGGAGAGAAAATGGGCCCAGGCTTCACAGAAGATTGAGAGACTTCTAAGTTTCTGGCAGGTAGAAAGAGGCTGCAAAGGAGCTGACAGCTGAGAGGCAGAGAAGGGTGACAGCCTCGCACCAGCAGCAGGGACAAGGGAGCCATCTGCCCAGGGGGTGGGGCTTTGGGTTGAAAGTCAGCAGGTCACGTGTGAGCAGTGGGACTAAAAAATGGCAAGAGGGGTGGGGAGAGGGGCAGGAGGCATACACACTGCAGGTCTATCCACAGAAGTATCTATCAATGCAAAAATCATAATGTATCTGAAACAAGATAGAATGTGGAAGGGAGTGGGAAAGGGGGGAGCCAAGTTAGAATGCCAATTTTTATGTAAAATGAATGAGGGTTGAATATTATTTAATGGTGCAATGGTGATAGAAAAACTAAAAATAACACACACCAACATTTAAATAAAGAATTGAAAAGAGAGTAGAGCTGTGCTCTCCACAGTCAATATTTCCTGCCAAGATTATAGCAGTTCCCTCCTGATGGAGTCCCCCACTGTACTCTCCAGTTGTGCCAATCTATACTTCACAGTTCTGCACAGAGGCCTTTTCAGCACACAAATCTGCTTATGTTATTTCTTTGCTTACAATTGCCAATAACTCCTATGAATAAAACTCCAGTTACTTAGCCTGCCTCAAGGCTGTCGGGAACGTGCCCCCGCCTGCCCTTTCTTCACCCCCAGCATTCCCCTTTGTAAGTCCTGGGCTCTTCTCCGAACACTTCATTCTCTCCCCTCCTTCCTGGCTCTCTATTTGACTGAATTTTACTCACCTTTTAAGATTTATCCAAGCATTATCTTTAGCCGGGGTTAGATATCTCTCTGATTCGGTTAGAAATTGGTTGCAGCTCAAAATTTACTCAGCTCGCTTTTTAGAAGGCAGGCGGGGGAGGAGCATGTGCTCATAGCACTACTGGAAGGGCCACAGAGCAGGCTCCAGGCTGAGTTTCAGGAATGACTCCTGATTACCAGTGCAGACCTAGCTCCCGAGGGATTGCTGCCTCTGCTCTGGTCAGGAAGCCGGAAAATAAGGGAGGTGCCGCCACCATTCTTAGCTCTGGGTTTACACTGCCTCTGCCAAGTTCCATGTCAGCATGGTACCCAAGAAGTCGGGGGTTAGACACAGGCATTACTGCCACTGAAAACTCAAAACAGGCTCCACTGTAGAGCTTGTCAGCATAAACAATGGCAGCAGTAACCACTGGCCTTTAAATACCTCAGGTATTTGCACCCAGGTTCCAAGTCTTTCAGTCTTCGCTTCTGTTTGGCAGAGGCAAGTTTCATGTGAAATGGAATGGCAAGGGAACTTTGAAATGTAGTCCTTAGCTTGCCAGTCCCTAATGTGCAGAAAGGCATGCCAGAAGGAGGAGGGAATAAGAGTTGAGGGAGCTGGCGCCTGTATCTGCCCCTCATTCCTTCATGCTCTCATACCATCATGGAAACTGTTCTGTAGTACCACTTAACTCTCATGTTCTACTTAATTGCCTAATTACTCATCTGTCTCATCTGAACGATTCTTTTTCACTTCTAAATTGTGCCTGGCACATAGTAGGGTTTCAGTAGATGCTTGTTAAATGGATGAATGAATGAATGAATGAGAAATGTTTGCATCATCTTAGAATTCTCCTTTAATCCATGAGCCAGCAGCCCCTATTAATTCTCTGTCCTTTCAACAAGCTCTCATCATCTCACCTATTGTAACAACCTCATGATGAATTTCTATCACTTTGTTCCACTCTGTGGTATAGACTCTAAATCACCACTTAACTTTCTAAAATACAGATCTCCTCATATCCAGCCTAAAAGCTTCCATTGGCTTTTCCTTTAGGAGAAGGACATATTCCTGAGCATAGCATTTCAAGTCTTCCTTCCTCTGTCCACAGCCTAGTCTCTAGCGATGGTCACAGCGCTCTCTCCCTATCAGTTGGCTAATTACCCGTCAGTGCAGCCCGAACACCGAGTTCCCTTGCTGTTGCTCTAGCTGCACAGTCATGTCTGCCCTTCACCATTACCTCAGGTGCCACTTATATTAGGGAGTTTTCCCATTACCTCTCCCCCAACACTCCACATCTGATGAGCAAACAACATTCATCCTTCTCAGAAGTTTGAGGTGTTTACATGGTGTTGCTCAGGGCCCTGGAGCCTCCCAGGGGTGTTTCTAGGGCCTCTGAAAGCAAGAGAGAGGCTGAGCAGGTGAGGCTCTGAGCCCCTATCTCTTATGAGCCAGAGCAGCTCTGCTCAGTCTGATTCTTGTATTATATTTCATGTAGACTAGTGAGAAAAAGTTTACATTGCTATGGGAAAAGAAAAAAAAATATCTTAAAGACAGTTGCTAAAGGACTTTGTACTGTGAGTACAGCAGTCATTCGAATGAAGTTTAATTATGTATGTGTTTGGTACGGCATCCTGCTCATTTTTAATCCCTTTGTTTAACCTGGTAGAAGCAGCCAATAAAAACTTGCTGAAGAGATAAGTCTTGAAGAAGATATTGTGGTAGACGTCAGCATCATGCAGAGAAGAGGGGATAGGCTGCTTCTGCTTAATAAAAAGTGAGAACCAAAATGAATGTTCCAGAGATGGGGGTGTTTTAGATCCTATGAACAATGGTCCATTTGACCTAAGCAGTAATGGTCTACCTTGCAAAAGCCTCTGACAGTGGAATCATCTGCTACGAGTGACACATAAGTGATCTCAGTGTGGGCTGGCCATCCCACTGAAAGGCTCACAGATCCCTTTGACTTCTGTGCCTCCATGATCTTCTTTTATAATTACAAGTCCCCACTGAGATCCCAGATGGCTTGGTAGCTGGATTTTTTGAGACTGTAATATCTGCAGTATTTTTTTTTAGTTGAAAAGTAATCGATTTCATATTTTGTATTATGGACTTGGTTGCCGTCTGTTTCCGACTAAGGCACTTTAGAAAGGCAGTACCGGGACTGAAGGGGTGTCGGATGGGGAAGCCAACGCTGTTACCCAAGCAATGCTGTTGGCATCTTCTGGTCACACATTTACTGGGCAGCACATTTAGAGGAAAATTTATAGCCTCTGCTCCTTGGTAGTAAGTGGGCATTCACTTGGCTGAGGTGGTGGATTGTGGGGGATTCTGTAATGGTCTCTATGGGTGGTCAGCAGCCACTTGTCAGCAGCATTGCAAGTCAAGAGTTTACTTTGCTGGCTATTTCACATTATACATTTATTGCAGTTTGATTGAGTTTCCCCACTTGTAGGCTGGGTAATGGTACATTTTATTCCTAGAACAACTAACTTTTTACTGGAAGACAAGAAGATTACTTATTATTTCCAGGCCTTGGGATCTTTTGTGTGGTGTGTTTGGGAACATATTGGCAAGCAAAACTAGCAATGACCCCAGGACTGCCAGAGTTCTTGGGGGAATTTTGACACAGTATACTTAGAACCATTGAATTAATTTGTTTGCTCACTTAATTGAACTGAATACCTGTCTTTCCAGAAATGTTTTATAAGATGGAAAAGTACTAAATGTAGCCTGATAGTTCTGTCTTATTGATGTTATTTTAATTAATTCTTGGAGTCCTGGCTAATATCTTCAGGGAAGAATGCTTAGCACAATTAATTAATTTTACTTCTTTTTACCTTTCTATTTCCAGAAGTGGTTGTTTAATTAAAGGCTTATGGCATACTATTTTTCTTTAATGAGGAGAAATGTTTAATTTCATAAATTTTATATATCACATAAGGAAACAAGATCAACAAGTAAACTTTGAAGAACATAATTTTTATCAAGATATATCCTTCTTGCCCTGACCGGTTTGGCTGTGGATAGAGCTTCGGCCTGCAGACTCAAGGGTTCCAGGTTCAATTCCAGTCAAGGGCATGTACCTTGGCTGTGGGCACATTCTCCAGTAGGGGGCATGCAGGAGGCAGCTGGTCGATGTTTCTCTCTCATTGTTGTTTCTGACTCTCCATCCTTCTCCCTTTCTCTCTGTAAAAAAAATCAATAAAATATATTTTTTAAAAAGACATATCCTCCTTGATTACTTAGCTTTGTGAACAAAAGACTAAACAAAGTATAATTTGTGAATTATATTATAGAGTAGGGGCCCAGTGCACGAATTTCGTGCACTGGGGGGGGGGGGTCCTCAGCCCAGCCTGCCCCCTCTCACATATTGGGAGCCCTCAGGGGGTGTCCTACTGATGGCTTAGGCCCACTCTCTGCTCCCCTTGGAGAGCAGGCCTAAGTTGCAGTCTGACCTCCCTTTGCAGGAGGCGACCAGGGTAATCAGGGGAAGCCACCAGCCCCATCACCCTGCTGCTGCAGCCACTGCCAGTCACTGTAGCCACCAAGGTGTTTTCATCAACATGGACTCCAGTCCCTTAACCATGAAAAAATGACAACTTTCTTTAGGCATTTACAAGATGTGTCTTTCATAGGATATGACATTTCTTTCTTTTTTTTTTTTTATCCTCACCTGAGGATATGTTTCCATTGATTTTTAGAGAAGGTGGAAGAGAAGGGGAAAACAGAGAGAAACATCAAAGTGAGAGGAACACTTTGATTGGTTACCTCCTGCATATGCCCTGACCTGGGCCCCGGCCAGGGAGGAGCCTGTAACCTAGGTACATGCCCTTGGTCAGAATTGAACCCAGACCCTGCAGTCAGCAGGCTGAGGCATTATACACTGAGCCAAACTGGCTAGGGCAAGATATGATATTTCTTAGCCCTCCAGCAATGTACTTTCATTTTTTTTCTCCAGGAGTGTGGTAGAAAAACCCTATATCACCTTTAGGGATTCTTATTACCCAAGTTACTAAGAATATTACCAGTGGCATACAGGGAGCTTAGCCAATGAGCAGTAAGAAAAGGTGTTTCCTGTGTAGTTTACTCCAATTACTGGCTTCACCCCTGCCCAGGCCTATAATCTCTGGCTGAGAATGCAGGCCTGGGCAGGGGACCCTTAAACCCCTGTGATCACTGGCTCTGCCCCTGCCCATGCCTGCAGTCTCTGCCTGAGGCTGCAAGCCTGAGCAGGAGACCCCCAAGCCCCTCCGATTGCCGGCTTCACAGAGCCTAGGCCTCTGTGATCACCAGCTTTGATCCTGCCCCCTGCCAACGCCAGCTCTGTTCTTGCCCCACTGGCAGCCTCTGGCCAAGGCTGCAGGCCTGGGCAGGGTACCCCCAGGCCCCTGCATTGCTAGCTCCACCCGTGCCCAGACCCCTGAGATATCAGGCTCCGCCCCATCCCTTCAATCACGGGCTCTGCCCCTGCCCAGGCCCTGAGATGGCCAACTCCTCACCTGCCCCACTGCAGCCTCTGGCCAAGGCTACAGGCCTGGGCAGAAGACCCCCAGACCCCTGCTTTGCCGGCTCCACCGGTGCCCAGACACCTGCGATCGTAGGCTCTGCCCCTACCCCCCTGATCGCTGGCTCTGAGGAGCCCAGGCCCCTGCGATCTCCGGCCTTGCCCCTGCCCAATCCTGAGGCCTCTGGCCCAGGCTTTATGCCTTGGTAGGGCACCCTCATACCCCTCTGATCATGGGCTCTGCCCCTGCTCCCTCCAATCACTGGCTCTGCCCTTGCCCATGCCTGAGGCCTCTGACAAAGACCTCTGGCCTGGGCAGGGGACCCCAAGCCCCCTCTGATTGCCTGTTCTGCCCCTCGGAGCCCCTGTCTCCCCCATCACCTGCTTGGCTAACAAGCCTGACCACACAGTGGTGGGGCTGAACCGGACTGGGCACCACCATCTTGTGGCTATAGGCACCACTATCTTGTGGCCATGAGGGTGGCCATCTTTGTGATGGAGTAATGCCTAATTTGCATATTACCCTTTTATTAGATAGGATAAGAACTGACTTTGACATTCATACTAAATAAATGGTTGGCCTATAGCCCTGAATAATTTTTGATCACAGAATACTTTTTCTATAGCAAAATCTGCCCTTTATCCCTTAGTCTCTTGTACATATATATGCACATTCCATGTTTGCTTCCTAATTCTGTTGCCCTGTTTCCTCTGTTGTTAGTGGGGCAAAGGAGAAATAGCAATATTTAAAATGCTAGCTCCTGGGATGGGTATTCTTTCACATCTAACCATTGTTCTATGGCTAATGATTCCTTTGAAATTCTGGAAGATTCATTAGGTGTCTCATTTTTCTTAAACCGGATGCTATATTAGAAGGATAACTTAGTTATTCAATATTTGCAACATGAATAAGAAAGAAATTTATGTAATTATCCATGGCTTAAACCAACAGGATTAAAAACCCAGATAGTTTGTGTTACACGCATATGGCCCATTTTCAAGACTAATTACTTGAGATATGCAAATAGTGGCATCACAGAAGCAGCAGAAGGAAATATAAAAATATGTGATATAATTATATTTCAGAGAAGGAATAACCAATTATATTACACAGGCTCGGCTCTAAAAGAATCAAGAAACTTCTTGTGTGTGGCTAAGGATCAAACAAGTGCTTTATTTTATGGGCTCGAACAAATAACTTCAGAAACCAAAGTCCAGGATTAAAAGGGCTATCAGAAGAGATGCAGAATGCTTAGCACAGACACAATCTTTGATGCAAATGTCACGGTTCTAAAAATTGTCTGATAGTGCTGGACAGCCTTTGAAATTTGGTTCTTATGTTTAGCTTGTCAATTCTGCCAGAGGCTTTTCTTAACTCACTTGGGGAGGGGGGTCAGGGAATGTAAAATTTCTTGCTCATTCATTATACGTACAAGGCAACATCTGTTCCCTGCTCATTTTTCATCTGCCTTTCTGCCTTCAGAGTATGTTAAATAACCATAGAAATGAACTTCGTGGTTACGATTTGCTAACCCAAAAGTGAAAACAGATAGATAGGCACATCACCTGGGCTAATGTTCAGCTGAAACGCACCAGCTGTTAAAATACTAAACCCTTTTGTGTTGGTTGGTCAATAGCTACCATCCTGACTCCCAGTGCTATCTGCCCTGGCTGTCCAGCTACCCCCTCCTGGGACTCTAGACCTTTCCATAGCCAGCAACTAAAGAGTTAATGCCTGGCTCAGCAGGCCTCCAGGACCTGCTGGGCAGTATGTTAAATATTTTGAACACCTGTACATATCACCTAACTCTCTGGACAGCAGATTTCCAATAAAAGACTGGGATGTCTCTGCCCCTCCATAGTGAGCAATACAGTAGTCATCCCCTACCCCCAGCCCCTACCTTAACTACTTAGAATACATCCCAAGACCCCAGTGGATGCCTGCAACTGTGTATAGGATTGAACCTTATATATTCTGCTTTCTCCTTTACATACATACCTACAATAATTTAAAAAGTAATTACTTTTAATTTAAATTACTTTTAATTTAAATTAAATTACTTTTAATTTAAAAGTAATTTCATGTATAAAAATTTGTTCTTACCATAGATTTTAGCAACCTCAACATATGGGGTTTTTTTTTCTTATTAAGTCAAGAACTTTCACCTTTTCACTTAAAGGAAGCACTTTCTGGCTTCTCTTTGTTATATCTGAATTGTCAGCATCACTTCTCTTGTGCTTTGGTGCCATTATTAAGTAAAATAAGGGTCACTTGAACCTAAGCATGGTGATACCACCACCATCAATCTGATAACTGAGATGGCTATTAAGTGACTAACGGTGGGTAGTGTGTACAATGTGGATACACTGGACAGAAGAATGATTCACATCCCAGGCACAGGGAGTGGGACGCAGGATGCAAGCTTTCTGCATGATATTCAGAATGGTGTGAAATTTAGAACTTATGAATTGTTTATTTCTCAAATTTCACATTTAATGTTTTCAAACTACGGTTGACCACAGGCCACTGAAATCGCAGAAAGCAAAACTGTGGATAAGGGAAGACTGTTGTATAGCATTATCCAGTCACGGTCCTAACAGGAAAGAGATGGCATACCTAAATTAAGATAATCTGTTGAGAGGCCATTATTTATAGGGCAACTATTTACCAAGATGTGGGTGTGAAAGGGGGTGAGTGGGGAATCACAGGGTTAGTGTAGTAACCCAGGTCTAAGAGTGGCAAATCTTCCCTCATCGTGGGCCCTGGTAGGTGGAGGAGTGGCCATGATATAGAGAAGACTGCCTTGAAAGGAGTGGCCTTAGGTCAAGCACATAGTAGGTCTGATAGCCACAGACAACTCGAAATAGGGCCCATGTCCTACGAGTTTCCCATTGGCAAAACCCAGTGTGAACCCAGGAAAGTCAGTCAGTTGACAAGGTCTGTAAGTTGTGCCTCCTGGGGCAGTGCTCAGAGTGGAGTGGATGGAGAGTGGGGTAAAGGGAAGACGGCCAGCCCCACATCTAATTGTCATCCTTCTGTGGAATTTTCCAAAATAGTTCATATCCCACGTGAAGTGCTCTTCACAAGGAGAACATGTGAAAGATTTAGCTTGTTTCTTTAAGTTTATTGCATTACATTAGGAAATGTATCTCTTTCTACTCTGTTGACTAATTTCATTCTCCATGTTATCAGTACTGTATCAAAGCCACAGCTCTCAAATGGACTTTTCACAATCAATCAGGCTTACATTCCAATAGTAGAATGATTTAAAAAAAATTGGTGTGCAATTGTCCAGCAAAGATTCCTGAAAATAAGTGATAGAAACTCCAACAGATATAATTATTCTTGAGGCAGGGCAGTATAATTATTTATTCTCAGTATGATTCAAGATTCAGTAGAGTCCTTGTGATGTCTACAATTGTGAAAATACAGCTCTCTTAGCAACTCAGGAGGTTAAAAAAACCAAAAAACTATCTATCTCAAGGAGGTCACAGTTATCTCTGACCAAACTGACTCATGTTATTTTCCCATGTAAGAACAGATGCTCATTACCTACAGATTGAAAGATGAAAAGATAGATTACAGGACAAAGCAAAACTGCTCTTTTTGGCCTTTGCTCCTTTCCAGCTCCACTTCTGAAAAGTTGAGCCTACTCTGGCCTTGGTCAGAGTTGAAGTTGCGCTGCCTGCTCCTTGCCTCTGGGTTCCCACAGTTTTCTGTGGCCACATCCACTCCTCGGCAGCTTCAGACTTTGAGGGAGTGTCGAGATGTTGGAGCATTTGTGTGGTTAGCCAACAGTGGGAGAAATGATTTTCAAGATGTGGACAGAAAAAATCTGATCATCTGATATAGTCAACTTGGAAGTGTTGCCACTGCCTACTCCACGAGGGACCCCTGGCCACATTAGGATGCCTGGACCAGTTAGTCCCAGGAGTACCGTCCTTATCCCCACAGCTGGTGACAGGGAAGAGCTAAGTGATAGATACAACTAGGCAAATTGCTTATGATGGGGATCATATTTGCCTTCAGAGACTTTTGTAAGGTCTCTTCAGCACTGTGGTTGGCTGCCCTGGCTAAGAGACCACTCTCTTTTAGCCAAGGTCCTGGATGACCACGTCTACTCCTTTGTCAACCACAGCTTTTGCACACGTGATGATGTCAGCCCTCTTTGGCACTGAGCTACGGAAATTATAACATCCTCGCCTCCTAAGGATATAATCTAATGCAAAGATATACAAACAGCTTTGTGTTTGCAGAAGTGTTCCATCCAAACAGAGGAGAGGAAATGAGTTTTTAAATCATTTGAACATTGAGTTGTTGTTTTTTCTTTTAATTATATGCCTTAAGTGAGTAGCAAGAAACCTGGATAGTGGAAAAGTAACAGATAATTCCAAGTTTAAAATTTATTAAGGGCATATTGATTGCTGTTCAGGTGTTGAAGCAGTAATAGAATAGGATGCCTACATTGGCCTCATGAAGCCTATGATAAGGATTTACGAGCACAAGGAGTAGAGAGCAGGGAGTGTTTAGCTGCTGTTGGGAGGGTAGAAATGGGGAAGACTTCGTAAAAGGGGTGACATCTGAGCTAGATTCTGAAGGATAAATTCCAAGCAGAGGAAACAACCTAGGCAAAGGCCTGGGGTGTGAAAAACAGCCTGGTGGTCTGGAGGGAGAGCAGAGACTTGTGGAGCATCTGGTGATAGGAACTTGGGCTTCACCCAGTAAGCAGTGGGAGCCATGGCAGGGCCTTAGTCCCAGCATGGACATGGTCAGACGGGCATTTTAGAACCATCAGCCCTCATGTGGGTACGAGGAATGAACTAAATATTCCTATCCTAAACATTTGCATTGGACCTTAGCACATATTAAGTGGCTTTCCAACTTGCTTTAAATTAACAATGAAATTAATTACATATAAATCAGAGTCTCCTACCAAGAGACAGAAACCAACCATGTCAACTGAAACTAATACAAAATAATGTTGAATTTAAACTGTAATTGAAAAATAAAATTTTAAATGAAGAATTAAGGCTAAAAGAAAAGGAAAGAAACCAACCACATCAGTTATTTCAATAGACAGAATGTAACTGAAAAGACAGAGCACACTAAGGTGGCATGCTGGTAGTAACTGAAGGAGGCAGCTACCCACCTGAGGACTAGAGGAACAAGGAAGAGGTCAGAATTACTGAAACGTAATTTGGGGAGGTGGCGTGGGTGGTGAACATGGGAAGAACTGCAAGCTAGAACCAAGTGCTGCGACTGCTGCACTGCCGCTGCCAGGGTGCAGACGTGAGGCCGGGGAGGCGCCGATAAATAGGAAGCAAACAGAAAGCACAGGAAAGGCAGGCCCCTCTTCCTTCTCCAGCCTGGCTGTCTCCATCCAGCTAACCCCTTCCTGGCAGAGCCTACGAGGAGCAGCAGGCTACAGGGTTCCAGCCCAGAACCACCAGGCAGAGCCTTTCCAGCTTAGTAACTA
>PVJC01033955.1:0-19062 GCA_004026665.1 Murina feae
ATAGCTCCAAGATCTTCCTGCGTTTTAGACATGTGATGTCCCAAGGACTGTAGGTGAGTGCTTAGTTTATTTTTTTAGGAGTTGCTCTCCCGAGCTTCAAGTAAAGGGTTGGTGTACATATATAGTTCACATCTCCCCCCCCCCTTTATTTTATTTTTCCCCATCACCATTTATTCCCCATATCCTCCATTCCCCCAACACCTCCCCCTATAATCACTACATTCTTGTCCATATCCATGAGTTCTTTCTGCAGTCCACATCTTTTATTTACTAGAGGCCCAGTGCATGAATTCGTGCATAGGTGGTGGGGTCCCTTGGGGTGGCCTGTGGAGGTTGGGTCCCAGTTTTCACCCCCAGCTTCACAGTCCTGCAGCCCATCTGGCACCCCAACTTGGCCTGGCGCTGCCCCCCTCACCTGCTCTACCATCCCACCTGCAGAGCAATTGGGCTGGGACCCCCACCCGGCTCCCTTAGCGCCTGGGAGCCGGGTGGTAGCCCCTCTACCCCCCTGGCCACCGCCAGTCACCATCTGCAGGGTGATTGGCAGGGCAGTTGGGCCCCCACTCGCACCTGCCTTAGCCTGGTGCTACCCGCTTACCTGCTCTACCATGCTGCTTCGGTGCCACTCTTATCAAGGCCCATCAGGGCTGGCAGCACCTCTAGTGCTGCCCACTGCCAGTGCTGTGTTGCTGACGCCCACCATGTTCCATGTTGCCCCCAGGGGTTAGCACATGTCATAGTGAGCGGTCGAACTCTTGGGTCTCCTGATTGGGACAATTTGCATATTAGGCTTTTATTGTATAAGATATTCATTGACTTCAGAGAGGATGGGAGAGGGAGAGGGAGACAGAAACATCAATGATGAGAGAGAATCACTGCTCAGCTGCCTCCTGCATGCCTCCCACTAGGGGGGACCAAGCCTGAAACCTGAGCATGTGCCCTTGATGGGAATCGAACCTGACCCTTCAATCCTCAGGCCAATGCTCTGTCCACTGAGCCAAATCAGCTAAGACCAGTCCACATCTATTAAATTGTCTCCTTATTGGACAGTTTAGGAAAGGAAGTCTCTATAAAACTTGGCATTTCATTTGATGAGAGGAAAGAAACTACCTAATATAAATTTACCCCAAGGCCCTTGCTACATTTTCTCACTTTAGTCAAGAGTATTTTGACTGGCCAGAGTGATGGTTGGTTGCATGTCATCCCATGCACTGAAGTGTTGCCTGTTTATTCCTGGTTAGGGCACAGGCCTGGGTTGCAGGCTCAATCCCTGGTCAAGGCACATCATCCATATCTCTCTCTCTTCTCTCTCTTCTCTCTCTCTCTCTCTCTCTCCCCCCCCCCCCCCACCCCCTTCCCTCCCTTCCTCTCTGTAAGCATGCCCTTGGGTAAGGATTAAAATAGTATTTTAAAGCCTTGTTAAAAGGAGTGGGAGACAGTTTGACACTTGACTCCCAAGTTAAGGAAAATACTTAAAAAACACACAACTCAATTCAGGCTGTTGGTGAATATTGTAGATTGATAATTTAAAAACAAACATTTAAATAGAAAAAATTTAAGCTCTGTAGCAGTGATTTTCAACTGGCGTGCCGTAAGAATTTTTAAAACATGCACTATCTGATGATTGAGTCAGAGGCACTGACCTCTTTTTCCTTAGATTGTCAAATAAAAAAGTGACAACAGCCAGCACAACAAAAGCCATCTGGTGTGAATGAATCAAAATTATGCCTTTTTTGGGTCAGATTGGCAAAAAATACAGTTTTTGGTGTGCTGCAGAATTTTAGTGATTGGTTTATGTGTGCCCTGAGATGAAAAAGGTTGGAAATCGCTGATCTGTAGCAGAGAAGTAGTCTGCATGTAAGCCAGTCTTGAGGCCTGATCTTTGGTGTTTCAAGTAGTCAACATCAAGTGAGAGTAAAGGGCTTTGAAGACGGCAATGGGTTTAACCAGATTACAACATGGATCCAATTAACAACAAGCGGCAGCAGTGTCTGCATTGTGGCTAAGAGTTTAGGCCCTGGGGTTCCACTAATTTGGGTTTATTTCTGCCTTGTTTCCCTAATCAATCCTCACCTTCAAAAGGGAACTTAAATCTCCATAAGCCTCAGTTTCCTCACTTATAAAATGGGGATAATAATAGCTCGTTATGAGGAATAAATGAGAGTAAGTCACACAAAGGATTTATCGTGTTGGTCACAGGATGAACAAACACTAATTGTCATTATTAGCTAGGGCATAGTGGAAATACAGTTCTGAGCTTTGAGTTTAAAGATATTCTTTCATAAGTGTGTCCATACACGTTGAGTCACCTACTTATATTTCCAGGAAGTTGTATGTTTCAACAGTCCAAAGGTGCTTTTAGTTTTTTTTTAGGAAACAAAATATTCTTCAACTCTAAAAAATCTGAAGTTGAAATCTCTTTTACGTTTCTCTTCCCCTCCAGCTCAATCCAAGTTAAAGTTTCATTGCAAAAGTTTCATGGACTCTAGCATTAATTATTATGTGTGTGCTGGTGATAGTCCCATAGTGAGTGCATTAACAATTAAAACCTTGAGAAAACTTTAAACCCTCATTGGCTCAAAGAACTGGAAGGGGCCTAAGAGATCATCTCCTCTAAGCCCCATTTTACAGATAAGGAACCTGCTTATTACAACGTAAAATAATGGCTTTTTAATTTGCATTCTCGCTGGAATCTGCACTCATTTACTACCTTGTGATTATGTTCTTATTGTGGGACTTGTGTGTATTTATTAGAGACCATTGAGATGTCGCATTGGGCATTACTTTTGTGGTAAAGGCACGGGGGCAGTAATCATTATTAATGGATTCCATTATTTGGGAGAGCATTTTACTGACTGTAGAGAATTCATTGCATTGATCTATTGTGCCACATTTGTATTATACCAGGTAGTTTAAAATGATATTCTCTAAACTGTTAGGCTGAAAAATTGTCCAATCTTGGCAGTTATCCCATCAGTAAGACCTTCCTTTGACTACTGAAAATACATAGTTCTGTTGAAAGAAACCTTTTGACTGGTCCCCAGTGCCCTGAATGTGTCTAAATCCCTCACTACTGAAATAGGAGGATTACTACTGCTATCATTGTTCTAAAACAAACTTCCTTTTGGACGATAACAGCAGCGGTAAATCAGATGTTGAAGAAAGTACCAGCTTAACTTCAGTTTGCTTTAAAAGGGTTTCCTCTTTAATTGACAAGTGTCATGTATAATAGAGCATGGCAACTCGCATGGAAAACCGTGCGGCTGGACTTCCCGCTGGGGTTGGAGTTCTTAATGAACACGCGAGTGAATACACGTAAAGGCCCCCAGCCGCGGAGCCTTCATTCTGTTCACCGAGGCCTGTGGGTGATCGGCCAGCCACTCCGATGACCAGAGACCTGGCCTGGTCACGTGGCTGCTCTGTAGCTGTGCGCTGGGGTGACTGTGTGCTTGCCTGTGACATTGCGAATAATGGCACAGATTCGAATGTCCTAGCCAAGGAGGAAACAAGCAAACGTTTTTATTTTTAAATGGAAAGACAGGAAGCTATTTGCAGCAAACGCAGTCTCTTCAAGGGTGGCGGTTTCCTTGCTCTGGACCACTGGCTAGCATTCCTAAGTTTCCTTACTTTAGTTCCCCTTCCCTTCCCCTTCTCTTCACTCTCTAAAGGAGAACAGACTGAGGTTTTTTTCAGAGGTGATGTTTACAGCAGTTGAACACACTCGAATAAGCACTTAGAATAACATCAATAGAGGAAGGGGAAAAAAGGGTGTATTATTATCAAATTAAGTAATGGATGGGCAGTGATATTTTATTTATTAGAGCTCGTCTGAGTACCGCTGGAAACACTGTGTTGGTTCTGAAGTGCACAGATTAGAGAGGAATGTCGAGTTTGGAAACGTGGCAGCCTGCAGCACTGTGTATGGTTTAAATTAAACCTTTTTTTGGAAAGCAGAATAGCTCTAGGCCACATTTAAGGGGAAAGCTACAGCAGAGTGAGCTGGCTGTGGTTTTTCTTTTACTCTGTAACCGGCCCACTTTCCCTTGTTTTAACACAGAAAAAAGACTTTGGACTCTTTCAGACCAACCACATAGCTTCTCTGCTGACCACAAAAAGGAAGCTTGGCGTAGAAGCCATGGGATTAATACCCACTGTCTCTTAACCCGACAGAGTGTGAAAACTTTTATAAGAGATTTCTCTGGGCAGACTGACACTGTGGTTGGAATTTAAACATTTTAAATCAAGAACAACTCTGAATTGCATTATGCCATAGTGCTCTGTAAACCGTTATGTGCAGTCCCACTGTTAAAAGTTGTTTACATGGATCCCCAGGTTTCAGAGGGATAAACCACTAACAGCTCTGTGTATCTAGATAAAGAAATGCAAGGAGAATTAAAGGTGTGCCCAGGCCAAATGATCTCAGCGTAGGTAGCTCACAGTCAATCAGATTTTATTGTTCTTAGGCAAATGGAGGCAATTGGCTCTTGGCAGAAAAGCCCTTTCATATTTGAAAATAATAAGAGCAAGATTATGCATTCTATTAATCACTTGATCAGCTTTACTAATTCAACACATTTTTAAACTGGGAAGAAACATTTTAATAGAGGGGGGAATCTTTCTAAAGTAATTTTTATGTTACAGATTTTGTGTTACTTAAGATACTGACCTACTAAGGTGTTATAATTATTTGTTTCTGTGTTGTGAGCATTAATTTTTTTTTTTTTGCAAGACAGGAGAGAGAGAGAGAGACACAGAGAGACAGACAGACAGACATTGATTTTTTGTTCCACTTACTATGCATCCATTGGTTGATTCTTGTATGTGCCCTGACTGGAGATTGGACCCACAACCTTTGTTTATTGAGATGATGCTTTTTAAAAAAATCTTTGTTGTTCCTCTACCCCCACCCCCCATAGCTCCCCTCCTCCCAGTTCCCATCCCACCCTCTGCCCTTACCCTCTCACTGTCCTCCTCCATAGGTGTATGATTTTTGTCCAGTCTTTTCCCACACCCCCAACATCCCTTTCCCCCTGAGAATTGTCAGTCCCCTCCCTTTCTATGCCCTTGATTCTATTATATTCACCAGTTTATTCTGTTCATCAGATTTTTTTTTCCACTTGATTTTTAGGTTCACTTGTTGATTGATATGTATTTGTTGTTCATAATTTTTATCTTTTTCTTCTTCTTCCTCTTCTCAAAGGATACCTTTCAGCATTTCATATAATATTGGTTGGGTGGTGATGAACTCTTTTAGCTTTTTCTTGTCTGTGAAGCTCTTTATCTGACCTTTAATTCTGAATGATAGCTTTGCTGGGTAAAGCAATCTTGGTTGTAGGGTCTTGCTATTCATCACTTTGAATATTTCTTGCCACTCCCTTCTGGCCTGCAAAGTTTCTGTTGAGAAATCAGCTGACAGTTGTATGGGTGCCTCCTTGTAGGTAGCAAGACTGCTTTTCTCTTGCTGCTTTTAAGATTCTCTCTTTGTCCTTTGCCCTTGGCATTTTAATTATGATGTGTCTTGATGTGGTCCTCCTTGGATTTTTTTTGTTTGGGGTTCTCTGCGCTTCCTGGACTTGAAGTCCATTTCTTTCACCAGGTAGGGGAAGTTTTCTGTCATTATTTCTTCAAATAGGTTTTCTATATCTTGCTCTCTTTCTTATTCTGGCACCTCTATAATTCTGATGTTGGTACGCTTGAAGTTGTCCCAGAGGCTCCTTACACTGTCTTCATAATTTTGGATTCTTTTTTCTTTTCCAATTGCGTGTTTTTAGCTTCTTCATATTTCATATCTTTGATTTGATTCTTGAGATCCTCTAGTTTGCTGTTGAATCTCTGTATGTTATTCTTTATTTCAGTCAGTGTATGCTTAATTTCTAGCTGGTCCTTATTAAATTTATCAGCGGTCTCTAGAAAATTCTTGAAAAACCTTATAACCGTGGTTTTGAACTCTATATCCAGTCGTTTACTTTCCTCCATTTCTGTCATTTGTGATCTGTTTCTTTGTCTCCGCATTTTGGCTGCTTCCCTGCATTGATAGAGTGGCTTTCTGTGCTAGGTGTTCTATCGGGCCCAGTGGCTCAGCCTCCCCAATTACCTGAGGTAGACACTCTTATTGCACTGCTTTTTGGCTTTGTGTACAGTCTTGTTGTAGCTAAGCCTTGATTATTGTTGGTATCACTGAGAGGAATTGACCTCCAGGTCACTTGGGTATGAGAATCAGCTGTGTCTATGGTGGGAGAACTTCTGTGCTGGAGACACCCTTATGGGGCAAGACTTGCTTCAGTGGGGCTTTGGTGCTCACTGAGTCTGCCTACTAAGTGTGTCCCTTATGGATCTGAGGAGTTTTAGCCTGGGTGGTCCCGCTCTGACCATTGGGTACACTGGCTCTTGGATCTCTAAGGAAATGCTATTTTAGCTTCTGCCTGAGGCTTCCCAGCCTTTTGTATGCAAAAGCCTCTGCGCACAGCTTGGGTGAGGTGGGTTCTTGGGGAATCAACAAGGTGGAGCAAACAGCTATGGCTGATTCTCAGCTCTGCTCTAAGAGGCACTGGGTCTCAGTGAACCTTGGCACTGAGAAAGCTGCTCTGGAAATCCTCCTGGTGCCAGATGGTGCTAGATGGTGCCAGACAGTCCAGCTTCTCCCCGTATGAGTCTGGGTCCCCAGAAACTTGCCCGGAACTGGAGTTCAGAGCTGTTGGGAGCTTGTGCCTCCCTCTGGTATGAAAGAGACAACCGCGTCCTCAGCTGCCATCCCTTTCCACAAGCCCCCTTCACGGGCGCCTCTGTACCTCTGCACTTTACTTCCACACCTCCTCTGAGTCTCAGTCTCTTTCTAGTTGTAGAATTTCCACTCAGCCAGCCTTCCTGTGGTGTCCATTTTTTCTTTTCGTTGTGGTTTTGAAATGGTTGTGCGAGGCAGCAAATCCTGGTGTTTACCTATGCCGCCATGTTGGTTTCTCCCGAGATGATACTTTAACCAACTGAGCTACCCAGCCAGGGGGTCCTGAGCATTAATTTAATTTTGTTTATTATTATTTTTAAATATATTTTTATTGATTTCAGAGAAGAAGGGAAAAGAGAGTTAGATGAGACACATTGATCGACTGCTTCCTGCACGCCCCCTACTGGCAATTGAGCCCACAACCCAGGCTTGTGCTCTAAGCCACACCAGCTGGGTCTGAAGCATTAATTTTAATGGTTGGAAACTTACTGCCCTGATTAACCTTATGTTTTCACAAAGCAACTCTGAAATTAGCAGAAATTATATTTATCTATTAAATACCTGGGATTGACATATTGTAAAAGAAATCATTTGAATTTACATTTTTACAATGCTGAAGTAAGGAGCTTTGCACAGGTGCACCGTATCAGCATTCTGCTTTCTGTTCAACACAGACTCTCAATCAAAAGAACAGATTTGAAAAGTTGAAGGAAAAACCTGCATACATGTTTCAAAATTGTGGTCTGACAGCAACCACTGAGTTCATTCTTGGTTGACTGTATGTCGCGAGAGGGGTTTACTTGCCGTCATTACAGAAATTGGTCTGCATAACACTTCCTGTGTGTGAAGAAATGCAGTTGTCATCTTGCCTAGACCTTTAAAGGAGAATTTAAATACTTCCAGTTGTGAGGAGCCTTGCATTTATTGTGGTTATTTTCCCCAGTGTCTTAGGAGCAGCTGTTTTGTGCTTTCCTGAACTTAATAGTTCGGGAAGAATGTGGGAAAGAAATGGTGTATGTTCTGGGTAAAGTATTTTAGCCACCTTGGAGTAGTTGCATTGCATCTTGATTTTTTTTCATCTTGGTAGAATTATACTGTAACTAATTGAATCCATTGATCACTGTCTTGTTTTTTTTCCATCTTCTTCTCAGAGGATTCATTTCATAGGGGTCTATACATCAGTCAAGAAAATGACTACAGAGGAATTACCAACACTTGTAAGAAAGGTAATTTAACCTAGTTTAATGTTTTTTTAAGGGCAACACTCTATGAGTGTCCTTTACCTGGTGAGAGTTAACTTCTTACTTAGGCTGTGTTGGAAAACTAATCAAAATATGACACTGACCAGGACTTTCAGTGAGGGAGAGAAGAGAGGGGAGAAAAAGCATCTGTCTTGGAATTAGATGGCCTGGATTCTAGGCCTATCTAAACCAATGCTCTCCAAACTTTATTGTGCATATGAGTTGGCTGGGAATATTGTAAGCGGCAGATTTGGATGCAGTTGGGTCTGTGGTATGTCTGAGATTTTGAGTTTCTGAAAAAGCTTTCTGGAATGTCTCTGCTGAAGCACCTCAGACCACGCCCATCCATTTTAGCACTTAACTAACTTAGTGGCTTTGGATCTACTATTTAACAACTCTGCATCTTAATTTTCTAATCTCTCAAATAGGGATGCTAATCTTTTCTCTGCCTCGTCAGGGATAATATGGAGTCAAATGAGCTAATGTAGATGAAATTTTCAAAGAATAAGACAACAAGGATCTTTGTTTATAGATAAAGACATTCTTTGAATACCTTTCATCGAATCCTCGTGAGCTGTTCTGTGATGGGAAGCGCCCTGAACTGTGAAATAGGAGAGAGGGACTGGAATTGATACTTCTTTCCCCCACTCTGTGACTTGGGTCCAGTCACTTCATCCTTTTGGTTTTCCTTGTCTTATATGTAAAACTAGGGGCCCAGTGCACAAAAATTTGTGCACTCGGGGGAATCCCTCAGCCCGGCCTGTGCCCTCTTGCAGTCTGGGACCCCTTGGGGGATGTCTACCTGCTGGCGTGCCTGGCCAGCCTGGGTGAGTGGCTGATGGTTGTTTGCAGCGAGGCTGGCTGGGATTTATTTAATTTCTAAAGTTGAAACTTTGTTGCTTTAACTGGAGCCCAGGTCAGGTTGCCCCTGACAACCAGCTCCCAGCGCTTCCTTGAGCCCAAGGCGGGAAGCAGGTAACTGAGGTTTATCTTCTATAATTGAAACTTTGTTGCCGTGAGCGGAGGCCACAGCCTGCCTAGGCAGACAGGAATCTTAGCTTCCTCCATTGCTGGGGCAAGCCTCCTTCTTATTCCAGCTGAGGCTGCCCACAGCTCCCATTGACCCAACATCCCCGCAGTGCTGGCTGGAATCAGGTTTCTGGGGTTTATTTATCTTCTATAATTGAAACATTGTTGCTTTGAGCAGAAGCCCAGCTGGCCTAATGGAAGCCTCCTGCTTATTCCAGCTCCGTGGCTGCTAGCTGCCATCTTGGCTGAGTTAATTTGCATACAGCCACTCTGATCGGCTGGTGGGTGTGGCTTGGCTGGTGGGCATGGCTTAGGTGTCTCAGAGTGAGGATCAATTTGCATATTACTCTTTTAGTAGATTAGATAAAGGCTTGATCTGGATTAGAGGATCTCAAAGTGTGGTCGGTAGCCCAGCAGCATCAGCATCACTTGGAACTTGGGCTGCATTTCTCTGCTCTTCCCGACCTCCTGAGCCAGAAATTCTGGGCCTGGGGCCCAGCAACCCGTTTTTAACAAGTGCTTCAGGTGGTTCCGATACACGCTAAACTCTGAGAACCACTCTGAAGTGTCAGCCAACTTTGAAACGGGATATTCAGCATTGTCTTTACAGGGTTAGCCACAGGGATGCCTTTCGGTGCAATCTAGAGAAACTCCCCTTTCTCATAGGAAGGGTTGGGAGTTGATATGCTCCAAGGGTGTTCACTGAGCATGTAGAAAGGAGGGATGATCACCTGGGGGTTTAAGCCTCACCTGCCTGGAAGTCAGAACAGATAATAACCGCATTGACCCACACCTTTCTGGCTTATCCCAGCTTTGGAGGCAGCTTTAGTGGCCCGTGAAAGCTGATGGAGACAGAACGTGTAGCCTGAGGAGTTTCTCTTCCATTCTCCTCTTCACTCCCCTGGTAGCTGGCATTATGACACACTCCCATGTAACATTTTTAGACATTTCAAGCACTGACACAAAGATCATCAGTCTGTTTACGTAAGGTAGGTTGGTGAGAGATGAGAACTGAGAAAGTCAAATTCCTGTTTTTCTTAAAGTCATTTATGATTAGACTCCACATACCTGCACTTTCGTTTTCTGTTTGTACAGTTGGGAAAATACCTTAATACTAGAAGAAAGCACAACCATCCTCCAGTTATTTATTTACTAGAGGCCCAGTGCACAAAAATTTGTGCACTTGGGGCAGGGAGGGGGTTCCCTCAGCCCAGCCTGTGCCCTCTCGCAGTCTGGGACCCCTTAGGGGATGTCCACCTGCTGGCTTAGGCCCACTCCCTAGGGGATTGGGCCTAAGCTGGCAAACATCCCTCTGGCAGCCCGGGAGCCCTCTGGGGATGTCCACTTGCCAGCAGGGAGTAGTAGGCCTAAGCTACAGTTGGACATCCTTAGCGCTGCTGAGGAGGCAGGAGAGGTTCCCACCACCACTGCTGTACTGGCAGCTGTCAGCCTGGCTTGTGGCTGAGCAGAGCTTCCCTGTGGGAGCACACTGACCACCAGGGGGCAGCTTCTGCATTGAGCATCTGTCCCCTGGTGGTCAGTGTGTGTCATAGTGACCAGTCATTCCCACTCCTTCTGCTGTTAGGGTCAATTTGCATACTACCCTTTTATTATATAGGATAGAGGCCTGGTGCATGGGTGGGGGCTGGTTGGTTTGCCCTGAAGGGTGTCCCGGATCAGGGTGGGGGTCCCTGCTGGGGTGCCTGGCCAGCCTGGGGGAGGTGCTGATGGCTGTTTTCAGACTGGCCACAGCCCCTTCAGGGTGAGTGTTCCCACTGGGGTGCTGGCCAGCCTGAGTGAGGGTCTGATGGCTGTTTGCAGGCTGTCCAAAGCCCCCAGAGACCCAAGCTCTCAGTGAGGCTGGCCTGAAGCAGGTATCTGGGTTTTATTTTTCTTCTGTAATTGAAACTTTGTTGCTTTAACTAGAGCCCAGGTTGGGTTGCCACTGACAACCCAGGTTCCCAGTGCTTCCTTGAGCCCAAGCCGGCTGGAAGCAGGTATCTGGGGTTTATTTATCTTCTATAATTGCAACTTTGTTGCCTTGGGCTGAGGCCACAGCCAGCAAAGGCAGGCTGGAAGCATGGTTTCCTCCATCGCCAGGGCAAGCCTCCTGCTTGTTCCAGCTCTGTGGTTGCTGGCCGCCATCTTGGCTGGCTATGGCCTCAGCCAAGGGTTAATTTGCATATAGTTTCTCTGGTTGGTGGGGCATGGCTGGTGGGTGTGGCTTAGGTGTACCGGAGTGATGCCTACTTTGCATATTACTCTTTTATTGGATTAGATAAGTAAGTAAAGCTAATATTATCTACTAATACTTTTTTCTGGATTAAGTGGCATGGTATTTGTAAAGCACCCCGTGCGTTGCCTAGCCTCTCATAATATCTCAGTAAATAGTAGCTAAGATCATCCAAAGTAGATTTTATCAAATTTGAGCACTAAAGCTCATGATATTTATTTTCAAAAGAGACCCTCAAGGAAGCTTACCAACTTCTACACAAGTCTGATTTTTCATTCCAGAGCAGCAAATAAGCTCTAATGGACAGCTGCTTGAGTCTAGAAAGTAGATACATCAAGAGGTGTTAGCTGGCAAGCTGAATGGTGAGAGAAGACATGGAAACACTTGAAAGTAGAGCAGATATGAGGTCGAGATGGATAGTAATTTGAGACCCTCCCCTCTATACACACATACACACACACACACACACATATATGTATATGTACAATATAAAAATATGTATATACAATGCATATGTGTGCATACATGCCTATATATGTACATACATAAATACAGATACACATATACATGTCAGTACATGCATTTTAATAAATATATGCATATTTATTTATATATATACACACACATGCACAAATCTACACAAATGTCCAATATACTAATATTCCTAAATATTTTTTGGGTATTTACTGTGATGGAACACTTTTGTGTAACTCATGTTCTTAATGATACCTTTGGGAAAAGATAAAGTTATGTTTTAGTGTATAAAAATATTGGTTACACATTATAGAAGATTGCTCTTCAAAATGAGTTAGTGTGGAAAAAAATCATCCTTAAAGTGATAAATATAAGCTTTGCAAATTCATATAATTATGGAATACATGCAATTATGAACGACCTTATAGATCATCTTATCCAGTAGTGTCAGATTTTCTTTAAACAGGAATCTTTTCTTCAGAATCTAATGCATGTAGAAGATCTATTTATAAAAGTGTGGGGGTACTGGATCTCTGTTAGCTTTGGCCCTTCTGTTCTTTCTTCCAGAGGCAGCTGAGTTGGAATTGATCCCTAGGGCAAGGAATCATCTGGAAGCTTGTTATATGCAGAGTATGATCCTGAAGGTCTGGGGTGGAGCCTGAGACTCTGCATTTTTAATTATTTTTTTTTAAGTTGTTTTCATCACCACTCTGCATTTTTAATAAACTCGTGGGGTGTTAAACATCTTCTGATTACGGTTTGAGTAGCAAGGCCTTGGAGAATCGGTGCAGATAGTTTCTAAGACTTGGACGGGCTAACCTCTTCATTTCACCAATGGGAGAGGAAGACCTTGAACATTACAAATGATTGGCTCAGCCTCTGCTGTTCTGTATTATGCCTGAGAGGAGTGGCTGGATTGAAGTAACCCAGTCTCAGGGTCTCCTTGGCACCCCAGAGCCTTGCACAAACTTAGTTATCATCATAGATGATGCCAGGAATTTGTTCCCTTCCAGCCCACTCTCTGCCCCATGGAAAAACAGTGCTTTCAGTCAGACTCCATTTAGGGTGGAACATCCTCATTACCCTGCAAGGGCCGAGGCCAGTAGCTGTGGTGTCTGCTGCCACAGCAGAATGGATACGCCGTTCTCAGCACCTCCAGCATAATCCATAAAACTCTTTCATCCTCTTCTTTTTTTTTGCATGATGTCTAGTGTTTGCAAATGGAAAATGGCTGAGAAAAAACAGAGTGAAAGTTTATATAAAATATTTATACCTTAAAGATCTTTTTATCTTGTGTCATTCAAGAGATAGAGAAGTGAAAAATGTATTGGGAGTACATTATCAAGAGTACATTATAAATTTAAATCTCAGATTGAATAATACCAGCTGCTAATGTGTGGAGCTTTGGAAATGAGTCACTTTTGAATCTTGAGAATTTACTGTACCAGGTCAGTTACACTTAAGAAGGAAGTGCCTTTTGAAAAAATCCTATACCGGAATCAGGCCTTATACTAATGGGTATTAAAAATCAAATATTTGACATAATTGTCATTTTAGAATGTAGTTACATAGGAATGAGAAATTTTACAGAACGTTTCTTAAAAACATCAGATATTTTATTCTCTTCTTTGGGAAGCAGTATAACCTATGATTAGTATATATCTTAGAGTAAGAAAGACTTAGATTCACATTTTCTGTTCACTGCTTGTTAATTCTGTGATTTTGAATCAGTTAGCTTTCTCAGAGACTGACTTTAATGATTAAAAAATAAATAAAAGTAGCCCAGGCAGTGTTGCTCAGTGGTTGAGGGTGACCTACGAGCCAGGAGGTTATGATTTGATTCCTGGTCAGGGCACATACCTGGGTTGCAGACTCAATCCCCAGTAGCGGGTGTGCAAGAGGCAGCTGATTAATGATTTTTCTCTCAGTACTGATGCTTCTATCTCCCTTTCTCTTTCTGAAATCAATAAAAATATATTTTTAAAAAATAAAGGTAATATTACCTACCTATTACTTTTATTTCTGGATTAAGTAGCGTAGTATTTGTAAAGCACCTCATACCCTGCCGTGCCTCTCATAATATCATCACCATCATATTGTCTTTAACCCTAACCAGTATTACGTAGCCCTGTAGTGATGTGGTGTCTTTCTTTTTTCTGTGTAGGTGTGTAAACCATAATCTTATGTGCCTGTTGAAAATGTTAGCAGTCAGCAAAAGAACATATAACTGAGACTTTGACTAAGCCAGATACCTTGATTCTAGGAAGCAAAAAATGCATATTTTGTTGGTTATAAAGGTCATTTGTTTTTATAGTGCATAGTATATATTTTTGTAGGCTGAATACTAGGATCTCAAATGTAGATGCTTATGGCAGGAGGAAGAGTAGCTAAAGGAGTGAAGTAGGCAGCAGACAGGGAGAGCCCAAGCCGCAACTGAAAGTTAGTGAGTCCCATGGAAAGGCCCCTAGTCAATTGGTATTGGGTGTTTATGAAGCCTGAGCCCAGTGTCCTGGTTTCTTTCTTTCTTTTATTTTTTAAAGAGAATCTGAACTTCCAGATTTTCATATCTATACTAATAAAAGCCTTGGGGGTGATCAGGCCAGCAGGGGAGGGCAGTTGGGGGCAATCAGTCCGGCAGGGGAGTAGTTAGGGGGCGGTCAGGCTGGCAGGCAGAGCGGTTAGGGGCAATCAGGTAGGCACACAGGCAAGCGGTTAGGAGCCAGTGGTCCAGGATTGTGAAGAGGGATGTCCAACTGCCAGTTTAGGCCCGATCCCGGCAGTCAGACATCCTGGGATCAGGCCTGTCGGACATCCTGGGATCAGGCCTAACTGATCCAGCAGTCGATATCCCCCAAAGGGTATGAGATTGGAGAGGGTGTAGAGTGGGCTGAGGGACACCCTCCTCCCATGCACGGATTTTGAGTACTGGGACACTAGTGAATTAATAAATGTCTTAAATAATGGCAGCTGTATCTTGAGAATGCTGTTGGCTGTAAGAAATAAAAAGCAATGGTTTAAGCAAAGATTTCTTTTTCTTGTATAACTGTTCACTCCAGAGGTAGTAACTAGTGTTGGCTTGTTTGCTCACTCCTACCAACAAGCATCCAGGCACTTTTCATTTTTTGCACTGACACTTTACTTGTTGACTCATTTTTCATAATTCTCATCATGTTATGGTGGCCATTTGTATGTTCAAGCCAGAGGATGGGTGATATGGGTCATGCTAGCCTAATTTTTCCATTTATCAGGAGACACTTCATGAGAAACTACATAGTTGATTGATATCTCCTTATGGTTCACTTGTGAAAACTGGATCACTCACTGCAAGGAAGTGGGGGGTCGCGGGGAAATGAGTATCTGGCTTGCCAGGCCCTGTAGTGGGCAGTGATGAGGAGGCTGTGAATGGCTGTGCATTTGCCAGGGATCATGCCTGCCACAGCAACCGATTCAGCAGGAAACCCAGATGCAGGGCCTGGAGATCCTGCAACTTCCAATATGTATCGAAAGTCTCCAGGTTTGGTCATTATAAAATAAGCATCATTTGGAGGAAGGCCAGTGCTTTCTTTTTTAATCAAATATTTTTTGCATTACAGGGGTATATATTGCTAACAGGGAGCAAAATATTGAGGGAATATTATATGAATTTATTTAATTCTTGGTAAAGTTTATTTAGAGTTTTAGCAGAGAAGTTAGAAAAGAACATACCAGTTAATGTTATTCCTGTATTACAACCTTACAATAAAATATCTAAATTACCCCATACACATTTCTTTTTTTTAAAAAAAACTTATGGATAAACTTCATTAAACTTTAATTATTTTTATTTAAAAAAATATTATAGAAATCATTGTCATCTGATTTATGACAACCTTTATTGGACAGAAATCCTTCCTGTCTTTTTATTTATCAGTACATTTATCTCTAACACTGGGAAACTTTTCCAAAATGCGTTACACAAGCTGACATTTAAGCTCATTAAAAGAATGCTTATATGAAAGATTGTTTTATATACATAGTTATAATTGAAATGCTACCAAACCAGGAATATATTTAGTTACTTAATCTCCAGAATTTTGGAAGTTTGAAGAACTCTTAATCATAGGTAAGCATGTACTAGAGGAAAACCTTTAGTGTGTTTAGTCTATTTGATCCAGCCAGTCTACTCACCTATAATATTTTTGCTTACACCATTTACAGCTTATTGCTGACTTAGCAGTTCTTTAATGTCCTTGGCAAATTCAGGAAGCCACCATGTGTATATAAATTAAGAGAAAATATTTCTGCCTGATCCTGATCATTTTTTTTCAGGGCTATAAGTTTGGGTTTTCATGATCTTGATGTTCAAAAAAACAAACATACCCAAAATGAAAAAGTCAAACCAAACCAACTAGATGAATATTCTAGGTAATCTGAAGGGTTGCTCCTTGGTACGGATTACTCCTTGGTAAGGTATTAGAGAGTTTAAGGATGATAAATGGGTAACCTACCAATACCTAGAAGCATAGAAACCTTTACAACATTTATGTAATTATAACATATAATTATTTTGTCAGGCCCAGCAAGTTAGTGGAAACTCTAATAACATTAAGATAATTAAGTATTTCAGTAATATCAGCTATAACATAACAGGCAAAACTGATTTTTATTTTTTTAAATTTTATTTTATTGTTTAAAGTATTACAGATAGTAATACATATGTCTCCAGCAAAACTGATTTTTATTAGGGAAATTATGCTAAGACAATTGTAGAATTATTTAAGGGGGAGAGATAGATACTTGGACTAGTTTACTACCCTAAACATTCTGTTTAGGATTAAAAATGAAAATACTGTCCAGATGCAGTATCAAAACCTATTTTAGAGTGGAGTTGTAATAACAGATTACTTTAGACACAAGGGAAAGGATAGAGAACTTATTTGTATGGGAAAATAATGTGTGTTGTCATATACCTGTCATATGAGAGAGACTGTGCCAGATACATTAAATTTGCTCTCTGTAATCCTCATACGAATCCTATAAATTGGGCATCGTCACCCTGTTTCCTCGATGGAGACACCAAGGCTCTTAGTACATCTGGTGGCTTGCCTCCGGTTTTGGAACACAGCTCTACGTCCCATACTGATTCTCCTTCCCTATATCAGAAGGTCCACACACTCTGGGTGGGTGAGAAGAAACATAGCAGATGGGTGTACATGTAGGTAAAGGTATGATAACTGCCATGGTGTTTGGACTCTCTAGTAGTTACAACTCATGTAAGAATCTGGGAGTTTTCTTACATGAGTTGACTATACCATATGGGCTGACTATACCGTAAAGTCAGTTAACCCAAGAATATTTGCTGAGCACTTTGTGTTGGGACAGAAAGAAAATGTTCTTGTTCTTGAAGATTGTACATCTTTTCACATGTGACTTTTCTGACATTGTTGTAGTGAGAAAAGTCCCGGTAAACCTCTTTAAGCGATGCTTCAATCTGTTTCAGGAAAGGGGAGGTAAATGTAGTCTTATTTAGGATTCTGTTTAGGGGTGTAGTTTGGAAATGAAGACCAGAGTTAGAATAAGTTTACTTTTCTTGAAAGGAGGCCTTTTCTTAGTGGAGTCATTATGCCATTATTTCCTAGCTATTAAAATTTGCCATCTTCATGCTTGGTTATTCACTGAAAGGAATGAAATATTTATTAAGGTCATATCAGTGTTGCATACAAAGGGAGCCATGGAGTGATTTTTATGCCTTGCTTTTTGGGAGCAAGTGTTTCTGCTGGGTTGCATCAATGTCTGTAGATTTTATTGATTATAATTAAGTCAGTCTGCATTGTCTCTAAGAATTTAAAATCTATTCTTTGTGTATTCATTTGAAGTAGTTTGAAAAAGGATCTGAGGAGAAAGGACAAATCTGCAACTATTAATTTTATTGTTATTTCTGTGAGCCAGAAATAGTGTTATTTTCCATGAAAACATCTGCAGGTTTTAGGTGCTGTGATCCTTTTAGTTTTCTTTGCGTTTCATTTCCTCTATCTCTAACCTTGCACAAGCGTGTCATAGCTTATTCTTATCTTCAGTAGATTTCTGGGTGTGCCTGGAAAACCCCCTAGCTCAAATCCAAAAGGTTACTTCAATTCTCATATTGGATGCTGTTCACATACACAGATATTGATGTAAACTTAATAAGATTAGGAAGATTTCATGCCAAGTTGATATTTTGCATTTACCTGGTGGATCAGACAAAGGATGATGGGAGGGCTAATGGGTCTGGGCTTTGGTTGGTGGTTGTGGGGAACCTTCTTAGGATTTTTAACTAAAAGATTCCTGTGTTACCTTATGTACATGTCTAAGCCAAGTTTGGCAAGTGCGTTTATATTAAAAGTGGAGGCATTAACATCACACAAGCTGGTGGCATTAACTCACACTGATCTATGTAATAGTGCTGATACCAATGGCAAGATCTTTAATAATTAGTGCTTTCGTGGAAGTAAAAGAATTTATTTATATTTACATTATTTTCCTACGGCAACTGAGTTTAGGTACATCTACTTCTGCATGAGTGGCCTGTGTTTGCATGCATATTATAGGTGTATATTGAGAGATAGAGTTGAAAAGATACTCATTTTTGACATGAAAAATGCTAAAGCAAATTACACTTTAGTTTTTTAATGGGAAAGGTGAAATAAAAATAAAAGAGCATTATTTATAACATGAACTCAAACAGATATATAGCTAGTGAGGCTTTAAGGAACAGTTTTAGTTGCCCAGACTGGTGATATGGGGAGATTATGGACACTAACATTTTCTGTGACCAGGATTCTTGAAGATATTCAATAAAAATTTCTCCTGTTATAGTTCTTTAAAACAGCACTATATTTGGGATAGCCTATGACCATTACATGCCTCTGGATTGATGTTACATATTTCTTTCCAAGGGTTTGAAAATTAAGCCTCGGCTATAGCAGTCTTGGTATTTTCTATAAACCTATAGCTTTTATTTTAAAAATAGATTTTTATTGATTTCAGAGAGGAAGGGAGTGGGAGAGAGAGATAGAAACATCAATGTTGAGAGAGAATCCTTGATCAGCTGCCTCTTGTATGCCTCACACTAGGGATTGAGCCCATAACCCGGGCATATGCCCTGACAGGGAATCAAGCTGTGACCTCCTGGTTCATAGGTGGATGCTCAACCACTGAGCCACGCCAGTTGGGCAAGCCCATAGATTTGATCATATTTTTTTGAAAGCTTAATTATGAATGGCTGTTAAATATTTTTCACTTACCCACTTGTCAGCACTTTCTTCTTTTGTCTTTCTTTTTTCTTTCCTTTTCTTTCTTTCCTTTTCCCTCCCTCCCTCCCTCCCTCCCTCCCTCCCTCCCTCCCT
>PVJC01033956.1:0-19092 GCA_004026665.1 Murina feae
AGAGACAGTGGGTAGTGAAGACTTGGGGGGGGGGGACGGAGGGATGGGGTGGCAATGAGGGGAAAAAAGGGACATATGTAATACTCTCAACAATGAAGATTTTCAAAAAATCAATAGAAAAAATATTCTCAGGTGAGGATTAACAACAACAAAAAAATGTTATGGTACTTCTGGACATAGACTAAAGTGCAGTTATGAAAAAATAAGCATGACCTTTATGTACTGAAAGGGAAGACACTGCCAAATAAATCAAGTGAAAAATAACAGTGGCTCTAGAACGTTACCATTTTTGTTTAAAAAAAAAAAAAAGTTGGGGGGGAACAATGGGGAGATAAGGACACATATATAATACCTTAATCAATAAAGAAAAAAAAAGTTAAATATGTATTTACCAAAATACAATTTCCTTCTTAGATATATACCAGAGAGAAATAAAAACATATATACACACAAAAAATGTGTACACAAATGTTCGCAGCAGCATTCTTCGTAGTAACAAACTAAAATCAATCCTGTGTTCGCCAATTAATGAATAGATATGCAAAGTGTCATATCCTATCTAATAAAATAGTATGCAAATTAGGTGTCACTCCATCACAAAGATGGCCATCCCCATAGCCACAAGCTGGCGGCGCAGAGTCCAGCTCAGCCCTGCCACTGAAGTGGTCAGGCCTGTTAGCCAGGCAGGTGGCGGGGGAGGCGGAGGGCCCAAGGGGCAGAACAGGTGACCAGAGGGGGATGGGGGTCCCCTGCCCAGGCCAGATGCCATCACCAGAGGCCTCAGGCATGGGCAAGGGTGGAGCCGGTGACCAAACGGGGCAGGGGCAGAGCCGGTGATCACAGGAGTCTGGGCACCAGCGGAGGCAGCAAAGCAGGCATCTGGGGGTCTCCTGCCCAGGCCCATAGCCTTGGCCAGAGGCTGGAGTGGGCCAAGGGTGGTGCCGGCAATCTCAATGGTCTGGGTAGGGGCGGAGCCAGTGACTGGAGGGGGCAGGAGCCGAGCCAGCAATCTCAGGGGTCTGGGCAGGGGTGGAGCTGGCAACGCAGAGGTCTGGGGGTCCTCTGCCCAGGCCTACAGCCTTGGCCAGAGACTGCCAGTGGAGCAAGAGCAGAGCCAGTGATGGCAGGGGGCAGGATCAGAGCCGAGGATCACAGAGGCCTGGGCTCTGTGAAGCCGGCAATCAGAGGGGCTTGGGGGTCTTCTGCCCAGGCAAAAGAGTAATATGCAAATTAACCCTCACTCTGTCACAAAGATTGCCAGGGAGCTGCAGCAAAGCAGGAGGCTTGTGGTGCCCTGGTGATGGAAGAAGCCAAGATTCCCACCTGCCCTATGGGCCCTGAGCTCCACTCAAGGCAACAAAGTTTCAATTACAGAAGGTAAATAAATCCAAGATACCTGCTTCTAGCTGGCGGCTTTGAGCAGGACAAAGGCAACAAACTTTCAATTACAGAAGTTAAATAAATCCCAGATACCTGCTTTCAGCTCGCAGCTATAACCAGCCTGATAACGGCCCTCAGCCCCTCACCCAGGATGGCCAGGCACCCCAGTATAGACCTCTACCCTGAAGGGGCTGTGGCCAGCCTGAAAACAGCCCTCAGCCCCTCATCCAGGCTGGCCACACCCCCATGGGATAAAGGTCTCCCCTGGGGGATTTGACCAGCCTGCAAACAGCTCTCAGCCCCTCACCCAGGCTGACCAGGCACCACAGTGGGGACCGCCTCCCTAAAGGGGCTGTGGCCAGCCTGCAAACAGCCCTCAGCCCCTCACCCAGGCTGGCCAGGCACCCTAGCAGGACACCCTTCAGGGCAAATCAGCCAGCACCCACCTGGGCACCAGGCCTCTGTACTATATAATAAAAGGTTAACATGCAAATTGACCCTAACAGCAGAACGACTGGGAATAACTGGTCACTATGAGGCACACTGACCACCCGGGGGCAGACACTTAATGCAGGAGCTGCCCCCGCTGGTGGTGAGTGCACTCCCATAGCGGGAGCTCTGCTCATCCACAAGACCAGCTGACGGCTGCCAGTACAGTGGTGATGGTGGGAGCCTCTCCCGCCTCCTCAGCAGCACTAAGGATGTCTGACTGCAGCTTAGGCCTGCTCCCTGCTGGCAAGTGGACGTCTCCCGAGGGCTCCTGGGCTGCCAGAGTGATGTCTGACTGCCAGCTTAGGCCCCATACCCCAGGGAGTGGGCCTAACTCAGCAGATGGACATCCCCCAAGGGGTCCCAGACTGCAAGAGGGCATAGACCGGGCTGAGGGACCCCTCCCCTGTCGAGTGCATAAATTTTTGTGCACTAGACCTCTAGTATCTAATCTTCTGATTGATGTGCAAATTAACCATCACTCTGAGAAACCTGAGCCACGCCCACCATCCAAGCCACGCTCACCAGCCAATCAGAGCAGATGTATGCAAATTAACCCAGCTAAGATGGCGGCAGGCAGCCACAGAGCTAGAGCAAACAGGAGGCTTCCACTGCACCAGCGATGGAGTTGAAACTGCCTGCCTAGGCTGGCCAGGCCTCTGCTCAAGGCAGTAATATTTCAATTATAGAAGCCACGGAGCTGAAACAAACAGGAGGCTTCATTGCCTGACTGGGCTTCTGCTCAAGGCAACAAAGTTTCAATTATGAAGGTAAATAAAACCCAGAAAAACCTGATTCCAGCCAGCCTTGCTGGGATGTTGGGTCAGTGGGAGCTGTGGGCAGCCTGAAATTGGCCCTCAGCCCTGCACCCAGGCTTCCCAGGCACCTCAGTAGGAACTTGAACCCTGAAGGGACTGTGGGCAGCCTGAAAACAGCCTTCAGCCCCTCACCCAGGCTGGCCACACCCCAATGGGGTGAGGTTCCACACTGGGGGGCTTGGCCAGCCTGCAAACAGCCATCAGCCCCTCATCTAGACTGGCCAGGCATGCCAGCAGGTGGACATCCCTTGAGGGGTCCCAGACTGCGAGAGGGGACAGGCCGGGCTGAGGGACCTCCCGAGTGCACAAATTTTTGTGCACCGGGCCCCTAGTATCTCCATAAAAGCAAAGAAGCTGTCCAAAAATCTCATAATTACCTTCTTCAGAACTCTAGAAATTAATCAAAGGTTTGCAGCTATCTGGGGAGCACTCATTGAAGAAATGGCTGAATTTTGGTAAGACCAGTTAGCTCTGTGGTGTTTTAACTTGCCCTAGTCCTACTACATGCTCTTTACCTACACAGTATCTTGAAAAATAAGCTTGTGTTCTCAGAGTAGCCACCAGAGAAACAGAATAAAGCTGGAGCTCTTCCAAAGCCTCCTTCCCAAGGAACTGTAATTAACTGACCCCTCGGGTGGTTCCCCACAAGACCCCACATATAGGCAAACACAGGGCTTACCCAGAGCAAAATGCCTTAGGGGGAGGAGAGGGCCAAAAGCATTTGCAGAAACAATTATAGACAAGTGTTTATCTTTATAGTGCCTAAAGTGATAAATAACAGTCCGGGCAAACACAGATTAATCAACATTCTTAAAGGAGAAGCTGGATAATGTAATGTCCATTAGGCTTTGAAAAGCCATAGACACATAGAAGTATGCACATGCTCAGTAAGACCCCAGGAAACCCTAAGCTCTCACCTCTTGCTGACCTTGACACTGCACAAACAAGAAGCAAAATCAAAGACCTGACTCAGTGCTGAAGGCATACCCCAACACACCTAAAAAATTAACACAAACAAGTTGGTTCTTTGACAAATCTTCAGCTAGAATAACCAAGAAAGGACTATTAAAAATCAGAAATAAGAGGGACATTAGCACAGACCTTACAATAATAAAAGGATTATAAAGAACTATTATGAAAAGTTATATGCCATCAAGTTAAATAACTTAAATGAAATGAATTCCTCGAAAAAATACAAGCTACTGAAACTCAAGAAATAGTAAATCTTTTGTAATATATAGAAATGTTTCAAAATGCTTTAAAAATGTCTAAAAATGTTTTAAAAAGTTTTTTAAATGTTTGAGTTAACTTTCCTAAAACTTAAGGACACATTCCCACTGCCCTGAAGCATGTATACTCCATAGATAAGGATTAAAACTTCAGTTACTGACTCAGAGTGACTTGCTAAGATAACCATTTGTGTGAGTGATATACTCTCCCTAAATAATCAATCACATATAGCCCCTCACCCTGTTAGAGATTAATATGTGTGCACTGACATAATTCACTGATAGCCACCTGAACTGCTGCAAGTACGAAACAGGCTTTAAAAATGGTGCTCTCCTGTCGAGACAGCCACAAAGGTACATCCTTTTTATCAGTCTGGCAAGGGACACAGCTCCACACTCCTCTCTCTGCCAGATGACAGAAGAATGGCTAGTACCTCCCAAATGAGACGCTACTGAGCTCTCGGGTGAGAAATGCTGGCCTTCTGCATCTGGACTGGACCAGCCCAGCTGCCGGACCCCAGAGGACACCACCACCAGGATCCCATTAAGCCTGTACCTACAGCATCAAGAACTTTTCTGAGTATTAAAGTGCTTTGTGATTTGCAAACAACTGCTTATGTTTCATGTAGTGTAATTCCGGCAGTTAAATTATTGATTTATTTTGCATACACTTAAATCTGAAATTAAAGCTTCTGGTCTTTTCGGTCCTAGGCTTGCCCTAGTCCTGCTTGTGTAGAGTAGCCTCTTCACTAGCAACTACTTGAATGTCCCAACACCTGCATGGTTAAATTTTATCTCAAGGGACACATTAGATAAACACCCCAGATCCTTTCCCAGGATCTACTTGGGGCAAAATCTAATTAGACAGTAACAAGTAGAAAATAAATTAGTAATCAATGAACTTTCGTTAAAGAAAGGACCAAATGTCATGGAAGGTGAATACTACCAAATGTTTACAGAATTAATCACACCAACCTTCACAAACTTACCAAAAAACAAAAAAGGAACACTTCCCAACTCAATCCATGAGGCCAAATACAGACATCAAACAGAAAATTACAGACAATATCTCTTATCTCAATATCCCTTAACCTCACTATCAAAGAAACACAAAAGAAAAATGAGATATCTTCACATCTAGGAGACTAGAAAAACTAATAAAGCTGAGGAAACAATAATTGAGGATGCTGAGGAAACAATAATTGTAAAACCCTGCTGGTAAGCATATAAATTAGTATAGCTACTTCAGAAAGTGTTGATAATAATACTTAGTAAAGCTGAAAACGCACAGCTACAACTCTACAATTCCAGTTTTAGGTGTACACTGAAGAGAAACTCACAAATGTGGCTAATGAAACAGCAGACAAGAATATTCATTACAGCACTGTTTTTCAATAGAGGCAAAGTACAATGGATAAACTATGGCTTACTCATATAATGAAACTCCAAACAGCAATTAAAAATGGGTAAAGTAGCCCTACATGTATCAATATAGACATCAAGAAAAGTTAAATGAAAAAATCTACATATCATCCATACAGACTTTTAAGTATACAAAATAACACTAACTTTTCTGAACTTATACATAATGTAAATGCACTGGAATGACATATCAATTTCAGAATAGTGGCTACTCTAGGGAGGCACATGGGAAAACTAGCTATTTCTATAATTTCATTCCTCTAAAAAATAACAAAATCTGGAGTGATATGAAAAATGTTAACATCTATTTGATTTCTTTTATATACTTTTGTTCTTTTCTATTTTACATATTAAAATGTATTTATTAATGTTTACATCAAGTATAAAGCAATATATATTAGAGAAGCAATTCTCAGTCACAAAACTTTAATTTTTTTATACTACCCTTTATCATTTGAATATTGTTGAAATTAAATTATACAAACATTTTTATATTATTTATTTGCATTTAAAAATTCTGGACAGTTAGCTCAGTTGGTTAGAGCATCATCCTAATATGCCAAGGTTGCAGATTCAATCCCTGGTCAGAGCATATATAAAACCCCACCAATCCTATCTAATAAAGAGATGATATGCAAATTGACCATCACTGCAACATACAAGATGGCCACCATAAGATGGCCATCAGCAGAGGGCAGTTGGGGGAGGACAAGACTTGCAGGAGAGGGCAAGGCCTGCCCTGGGCAGGGCATATACAAAACCCCACCAATCCTATCTAATAAAGAGGTGATATGCAAATTGACCATCACTGCAATATACAAGATGGCCACCATAAGATGGCCATCAGCAGAGGGCAGTTGGGGGGGACAAGACCTGCAGGGAAGGGCAAGGCCTGCAGGGGAGGGCAGTTGGGAGAGATAAGACCTGCAGGGGAGGGCAGTTAGGGGTGACCAGGCTGGCAGGTGAGGGCAGTTGGGGGACCAGGCCTGCAGGGGAGGACAGTTAGGAGCAATCAGGCCTGCAGGGGAGAACAGTAGGGGAAACAAAGCCCACAGGGGAGGGTAGTTGGGGGGACCAGGCCTGCAGGGGAAGGCAGTTGGGGGCAAGATCAGGCTGGCAGGGGAGGGCAGTTGGGAGCACGGTCAGACTGGCAGAAGAGGACAGCTGGAGGTGACCAGGCCAGCAGAGGAGGGCAGTTAGGGGTGACCAGACCTGCAGGGGAGGGCAGTTAGGGCAATTGGGCTGGCAGGGGAGGGCAGTTAGGGGCAAATGGGCCAGCAGGGGAGCAGTTAGGCATTGATAAGGCTGGCAGGGGTGTGGTTAGGGGATGATCAGGTTGGAAGGCAGCAGCGGTTAGGGGCAATCAGGCAGGCAGGCAAGCAGCTGGAAGCCTGCAGTCCTGGATTGTGAGAGGGATGTCCCAGATTGGAGAGGGCTCAAACTGGGCTGAGGGACACACACACACACACACACACACACACACGTACAAATTTCGTGCACTGGGCCTCCTGTCCTATATAATAAAAGCCTAATATACAAATCGACCCAACAGTGGAAATGGCGGAACTTCTGGTCACTATGATGTGCACTGACCACCAGAGGGCAGATGCTCAACTCAGGAGCTACTCCCAGCTCGCAGGCCCCAGGCCAGCCAAGGCAGGTGCCAGAGGGGGCCCCCCTAATCACCCCACAGATCAGCCCTGATCGCCAGCCAGGATAGGGATCATACCTGTGCACAAATTTCGTGCACTGGGCCTCTAGTCAATGCATAAGTAGAAAAAATTGATGACCCTCTCTCTCAGTCTTCCTCTTTCTAAAATCAATCAATAAAAAAATTTTTAAAAGAAAGAATTCTGAATCCCCACCCCCTTTTTAAAATTGTATTTTATTTTTGTTCATCTAGTTTTAGGGATTTTTTTGTTTGTTTTTCAAGAGAAATGTTTATAACTGGATAGTACTGCAATGAAAGCAGCTTGGGATATTGGAGCTAATGTCATCCATTCTTCAAGACAGCTTCCCTTTACTGAATTGGCATTAGGGAATAAACAAACCTTGACCGTGATCAAAGATCAAAAGATCCTAAACCTGATGAGATATGCCAGCCTTCACCAGTGGTGTTAGTCACCAAGGACTAACCTGGAAGTGGCTTAATAGACAGGGGGTGGATAGAGAAGGCCTAAGTGTAGCAACCACCTGCTCACAGCTGCTATTAACCCTATAATGATTCAAATGACCCCTCCATTCTATTTCTGTGTTGTTTCTGCACAGACTCCGGAAAAGTGAAGGCTGCCAATCCAAGTAGTATTCCAATGTGAGTAACAGCTGGTCTTGGATTTTTTCCCCATTAAATTCAGCTAATCATGTAAATCAGTAGAGAAATGTAAATAGATTCAAATTTTATAAAGTGCTGAAATGCAGTTTGTTTTTTACTGTATCAAACAATGTTAGTGCTTTAATAACTAAAGGCCCAGTGCATGAAATTCATGCATTTGGGGCTGGAGGCGGGGATCCTCTCAGCCCAGATTGCGAAAGGGCGCAGGCCAGGCCAAGGGACCCCACCAGTGCATGATAAGGGCCGGGGAAGGACGCAGGAGGTTGGCCAGCCAGGGAGGGACCACGGGAGGACTCCAGGGTGTGTCTGGCCAGTCTCCCTTAGTCCCGATAGGCCAGACCTACTGGTAGGCAAGCTAACCTACTGGTCAGAGCGTCTGCCTCCTGGTGATCATTGCATGTCATAGCAACTGGTCGACCGGTCAACTGTCTGCCCCCTGGTGGTCAGTGCACGTCATAGTGAGAGGTTGAGCAGCCTTAGCATATCATTAGCATATTACGCTTCGATTAGTTGAACGGCCAACCAAACGACCAGGCACTTAGCATATTAGGCTTTTATTATATAGGATTCTCTTCTGTCTCATAGCATTTGTCTATTTGCTTATATATTACATTGTTAATTAAGCATTTGTAATTTTATATGTAATATATGTATTCTTTGCCAGTTTTATTATATAGGCCATGGACTTCATGTGCATGTATATAGGAAGACAGAAATCTAACTCTACCACAAGCTGCACAAATGTTATCTAAGCATTAAGTGTAGAATATAGGCCTGCTAATCTCAGTTTGCTCTGTGATGTCACGTGCAGAATGTACAATTAACTGGTGATTTCCTCATACTTTTGATACTACTTGTACCTGTATGTCTTTTAGAAAGGCATTGATGGAGTCTGTATTCCTTTTGTATTTTTTTTTTTAAATATATTTTATTGATTTTTTACAGAGAGGAAGGGAGAGGGATAGAGAGCCAGAAACATTGATGAGAGAGAAACATTGATCAGCTGCCTCCTGCACAACTCCCACTGGGGAGGTGCTAGCAACCAAGGTACATGCCCTTGACCGGAATCGAACCCGGGACCCCTCAGTCCGCAGGCTGACACTCTATCCACTGAGCCAAACCGGTTAGGGCCCTTTTGTATTTTTAATACAATAATTGTACATATTGTTATATTTGTGTGGAAGATGGTAGAAATGTACTATGTTTATGATTCTACATCCACTTTGTACAAGCTGGAAACTAAATAAATATAACATAAAGAGAATTCTGGGTTTTTTTCCAACCACACTTACATTCAATACCCTTTCATACCAGTTTCAGATGTATAGCAAAGTAGCTAGAAAACCATATACTCTAGTGTTCCTCCCTGCTGTCCCTAGCATCCACTTGGCCCCATACCCTGTTATCTCGACATATTGACCACATCCTCCATGCTACAATCCACATCTCTGTAGCTATTCTGCAACTACCAATTTGTACTGCTTAATCTCTTCACTTTTCACATAACCCAATCCCCCTATGTTCTGACAGCTATCAGTCTGTTCTCTGTATCTATAAGTCTGTTTCTATTTTGTTTATTTTGTTCATTAGATTCCACCTATAAGTGAAATTATATGGTATTTGTCTTCCTCTGACTGGCTTATTTCACTTACCATAATACAGTAAAACCTCAATATAAAAGACTAATTCAGGCGAGGGATGTCCATTAAAAGCAAAAGTCCATTATATACACATGCAATTTTCCGAATGCATGTGTTAAAAATTTGACAAATTAGTTTACTTGTTTTTACTTTGTAGACACATGTAATTAAAATTATGTATGAAAAGTTTAATTTCACAGAAAAGTTTTCTACATATATTACTATAACTTTTAATTACTGAAGAGGTCTAGTAAATGAGTGCATTCACCAGTCACCAAGAGTACACAAATGTAAATGGCTGAGGCGTGGCTTAGCACACACATTAGAACATTGCCCTATAAGAGTGTTAAAACTGTTACAAAGCCCTAGCCGGTTTGGCTCAGTGGACAGAGCATCAGCCTGCGGACTGAAAGGTCCCAGGTCGATTCCAGTTAAGGGTACATACCCAGATTGCTGTCTCCATCCCTAATAGGGGACATGCAGGAGGCAACCAATCAATGATTTTATCTCATCACTGATGTTTCTACCTTTCCCTCTCCCTCCCTCTCTAAAATAAAATATATATGTATGAAAAGAAAGAGTTAAAAAAAAAAAACTGCTACAGAAAGTCTCCTCATTTGACAACTACATCAATTACCTCAAGTATTTCTGTGATCACGCCTTAATTATTTGCTGAACATTGTTTATGAGGGGTGACTCTTGGATTTAATTATGTAGACTATACTTGTAGACATGTAATAGTTATTTATCTTGGCAAAATTACTAGTGTTTTTCCCAACGTATGAACTATTTGCTAAAATTTGTTAAAATAACAGCAAATTAATAACAAAACAATAACCTGTTAATTTCTTATAATTAAATCTTGGTTAAAAGCATTTTAAGCTCTGGCCAATTTTTCTCTGTGGTTAGAGCACCAGCCCTTGGATTAAAGGGTCCTGTGTTCCATTCCAGGTTAAAGGCTTAACCTCAGGTGCAGGTTGAATCCCTGGCCCCAGTTGGGGGGCGTGTGCGGGAGGCAACCAACTAATGTGTCTCTCTCACATCTATGCTTCTCTCTTTCCCCTCCCCTTCCACTCTCTCTAAAAATCAATGAAAAAAAAAATATCCTCAGGTGAGGATTAACAAAATAAATAGGTAAATAAATAAATAAATTTTAAAAATTTAACAGGTGTTAATATTCACATATGACACATGGTCCGGAAATTTTGTTCAGTTAATCCAAAGTTTGTTAAATCAAGGTATACAAAATTGAGGGTTTACTGTACCCTTTAGGTCCATCCATGCTGTAGCAAAAGGGTAAGATTTCCTTCTTTTTTACAAGTGAGTAGTATTCCATTGCGTAAATATATCACAGATTTTTCATCCTCTCATCTACTGATGGGCACCTCGGGTGCTTTCAAATCTTGGCTATTTAAATAATGCTGCAATGAACATAGGGGTACATATATCCTTTCAAATTAGTGGTTCAGGATTCTTCCGTTACATTCCCAGAAGTGGAATCACTAGGTCATAAGGCAATTCCAACTTTAATTTTTTGAGGATCCTCCATACTGTTTTCCATAGCAGTTGTACCAATGAATTCTGTTTTAACTTGTCAATTTTCCTATTTTTCCACAGGCTCACATTTGGGAGTTGGGGCAATATGGAAGTTAACTAGTTTATTTATGAAAATAGGAAAAAATGCTAAAATGAACTTACTTGCTGAGTTTGTCTAAATTCTTCCAATAGTTTTAGTGCCATGTCATAATCTTTCAGCAAATGGTATGCAATAGCATACCCAATCCAGGAAGCACGCTGTGTTGGGCGCAACTGAAGAAGCTGATACCTTGTCTCCTTTAAATAAATAAATAAATAAATAAATAAATAAATAAATAAATAAATAAAATTTACTTTTTAACTTTTTAAACTTTCTGTAAAGTATTTCTGTTCATCAGTTTTCAGAAAACAATTTGATAGCTTTAATTCTTTTTTAGTATATTCAGTTAATAAATATAAGTCCCACAATAAAATACTTTGTGTGCCTTATTTAAATTATTTAACTTGTAAAATACCCCATATAATGCTCATTGTAAGACTGTCACTGAAAAGTCAGCCCTGGGGCTCATGCTTTTGGGCTGACTTATAAAATTACCTTTATATAATAATTTCTTTCAGTAATTACACATCTTAAAAGAGAGACTGAGATAGTTTTTTACTGAACTAAATTTTGCTGTTTACAAAATTATTAAATGAAATTACAATGGATTTATATTGTTATAGTAGACCCCAGAGAAAGGATGGAACTCTCAAACATCTTTTCAAGCAGAAACATCACTGCTGCCACTCTAAAACAGGTATCTATTACATTAGGAAGAAAACACCAGAAATCCCACTATGGCTGCCCCAGAAGAATCAAGATATCATCATTAGCAGAAAATACAACCTCCCTACACAGACCTCACCTCTTCATCATTGCTCATATCTACCTCCAAGTTTTAGGAAAGTGCATCTGCTTGAGGAACAGGTCTCATGAAAAACACCAGCTGCAATGGAATTTTGAAAATGTAGTGTTTAGCTTCCCTTACTCTGTTGTTGGAACTGGTAAAAGGAATGCCAAAGGGGCCCTAACTGGTTTGGCTCAGAGGACAGAGCGTCAGCCTGCAGACTGAAGGGTCCCAGGTTCAATTCCGGTCAAGGGCATGTACCTTGGTTGCGGGCACATCCCCAGTAGAGAGTGTGTAGGAGACATCTGATCAATGTTTCTAACTCTCTATCCCTCTCCCTCTCACTTCCTCTCTGTAAAAAAATCAATTATACATTAAAAAAAAAAAAAAAGTAATGCCTAAAGGAATAACAAGATCAGATCTTCTTTTATAAAAAGATTATCTTTGACAAAACAACTTAATATCACTCCTCTACCTTCATGTGTAAGTGTCTGGTTCCTTTTAGGCATATAAAATTACTAGAGGCCTAGTGCATAACATTCATGCATTGGGGGTTGGGGGGGTTTCCTGAGCTCAGCCTGTGGCCTCTCTTGCAGTCCGAGACCCATGGGGGGATCGAGCCTAAGCTGGCAGGCAGACATCTCTTTCACAGTCCAGGGCTCTCACAGTCCAGGACCCCTCGTTCCTTACCACCTGCCTGCAACAGAGGCAGGAGAGATTCCCGCCCACCACTGCACTCTCGAGCCATGAGCCCAGCTTCTGGCTTAAGGGTGCTCCCCCTGTGGAAGTGCCCTGACCACCAGAAGGCAGCTCCTGCATTGAGTGTCTTCCCCCAATGGTGAGCGTCATAGCAACCAGTCATTCTGCCGTTTGGTCAATTTGCATATTAGTCTTTTATTACATAGGATAGGAAGGATGCTACTATCACTCTCATTATTGCTTCTGTCACTCCACCCCTTCATTAAAGTCGGGGTCAGTTTTTTTCTCTCTGCCAAATCCTACCATTATCCTGGGCAAACACAACACCATAGAACACCCATCCAACAACCTATCTTACATCTAAGATTTCCTTATTTTTAATGATGTCTGTCCTCTATCCCTCTTTATGGACCCACTCCCACAATCACATTCTAGACCAGGGATTTTCAACTGGTGTGCCACAAGAATCTTTAAAACATGCAATACCTGACTATTTAGTCAGGAGTCAGATGCACTGACCTCTTTTCCCTTAGACTGTCAAATAAAAAAATGAAAACAGCCAACACAATAGCCATCTGGTGTGAATGAATCAAAATTATACCTATTTTTTTTTTTTTGGTCAGATTGGCAAAAAATATAATCTATTTTTTGTTGTGCCACAGAACTTTAGTAATTAGCTTATGTGTGCCATGAGATGAAAAAGGTTGAAAATCACTAAGACTGTCAAATAGAAAAATGACAACAGTCAACACAATAGCCCATTAGTGTGAATGCCGTCTTGAACCATAAATATAACAGTTGTATCTTATTGGTCATGCCACATAAGGTTGCATCTAATTGGTTAAATTCTTGGTACCAAAAATCCTTATATACAAGTATAGGCACCTGATTTTTTTTAAAGTCACTTTGGATTAAAAGGATAATTACTATTATTATTATTACTTTCGTAAATCGATCAAAATTATACCTTTTTATGATCAGATTAGCAAAAAAATATGTTTTTGGTGTGCCACCAAATTTTAGTAATTAGTTTATATGTGCCATGAGATGAAAAATGTTGAAAATCACCATACTATTTGTCACCCAGAAATCATAAAAACCAATTATCTCACTCTCTGGCCACAAGTGCCTATACTGCCAACATGGTCACTCAGTGACATTCCTACCCTTGTTCTTTTTTTTTTTTAATATATTTTATTGATTTTTTTACAGGGAGGAAGTGAGAGGGATAGAGTATTAGAAACATCAATGAGAGAGAAACACTGATTAGCTGCTTTCTGCACAACCCCTACTGGGGATGTGCCTGCAACCGAGGTACATGCCCTTAACAGGAATCAAACCTGGAACCCTTCAGTCCACAGACTGGCGCTCTATCCACTGAGCCAAACCGGTTAGGGCCCTACATTTGTTCTTAAGAGAATACCATTAGTACCTCTAGTTCCTTGCATCCTTCACTTCTAACCACCAGTTCTTTTACTTTCACTTATTTCACTACCCCTCTTAGGAACCACTCTCTTGCCAATATTCTTAATTTCTTTGCCTCATGAATATAACTAATGTTAACTCTCACCACACCCAGGTTGTTAAGTAGTGCTGAAGAAAAACCACACAATCTTGAAGAATGATTACTAAGAAGCTCAGATCTTTTGAAACTTCAGTAAAAAATCTGGGCATAGGGTATAAGGACTTGTGGCAGAAGGGCAAAAGTAAAAGGTAAATGAAAGAATTTATTTAAGAACTGTTAAGAAAACCACACACACACACAAAAAGAACTGTTAAGGGTTGGTGGCCTCCTTCACAAAAGAAAATACGAGAATTACGTTTTGGACATAATGAATTTAGGATACACATGAAGATGTCCAGTAGAGCTGAAGATATCAGTATGAAGAGGTCTGGACGACAGAAAGACTAATGTATGGCAATCTTTCTCACATTATTTTATATTTACTAACCCACAATAAAGAAAATTAACTAATCTCTACATTGAGATTTCAATTATAAACATTCTTGTCACCAAATTTGTAAATGTCAAACCAACAAAGACTCTAGTACAGCATTTGTACACAGGAGATAGTGCAGTTTTTTTTTAAAAAAAGCATTAAATAAAGTTACCCTTTGTTGATAATCAAATATGCAGTTCTACAACTATTATTGGGGGAAGGTCCCAAGTGATTTTCCCCTTCTAGACTATAATGAACAATCAAATCTACATGATCTTGGCTTATACTCACTTCATTCTGAATTCACATGTTTTAAATTATATCTATCTGTTAAAATGTGTACACTTAAGATTAAAGTACTTACTCGGTAACCTTCAAGATCTCTCATTTGGATCTGCAACAGAGAGAGATCCCTCAAAATTTGCAGATTATCTTTATCTAATTTGAGGGCATTTCGGTAACACTTAATAGCTTCATCATATTTCTTATCAGAACGCTGCAAGAGTCCATATACATGCCAACCTATGAAGTTAAGGAAATACAGACATTCATAGGTACTAGAAAATACTATACTACATACCTATCTAATATAAAGTTTACTTTAACGAAATGGCATTTTTGTCTGAGATTTACTTCAGAATGACCAGGGGTCAGAGGGAAGGGGACAGTGAGCAAGTGGTAAAAGATAACATGAGATCAGCCTTGATTGTCAACCATTAAATTATTGAAGCTAAAAAAAAAAAAAATTATTGAAGCTAGGTGCTGGGCACATTCACTTACTATCTACTAGTATTGAAACAGAATATACTAGTATACAAAAATTATCTTTTAAAAGAAGTCTATATTCAATCAATTCTAAAACATGTAACCATCATTTAATTCACCAATGATATTAAAAATCACAAAATTAAATTTTTACTTATTGTAAATTATATTCTTAGCATATCTTGGAGCCAAAACCACTACCATACTTATATGCTCTCTCTCTTTGCTCGAGAGTAAGCACTGAGATAAAGAAATAAGTACTTAGTATTTTGAGAGAACCCTAAGCTAAAAATGTGAAAACACTACTAAGACTATTGGTGTTCAATACTGGCCCATAGATAAATTAAATGTAAAAACCTAAGAAACAGGACAATATGTGAAAAGGTTATTAATAAATATATAAATAAGCAAAACAGAAATGAACATCCATTTCAATGATCCAACCTTAAAAAGTCTTTTTGTTCTTTTACAAGCTGGATACTAGACACAGAAAAATATAATTACGAGTATCAGTGAAAATAGCCATGTCCCTATGCAAATGAAACAAGCTGAAGAACCAATAAATATCACACTGAATACTAAATAAAATGTTTTAAAACAAATTTCCTCCGAATTTTTCTTGTAAAGTTTCTTAACAAAAGTTTAAAAATCATAAATTTTACTATACAGGTTTACTACACTATACAGGTTTGAAAGTTATCTGGAATAATGTGAAGTATCACTAGTTTATGGATGTACAGAAAAAACAATGAGATTCAAGTCACATATAATTATCAGCACTCTTCTCTCACAATAAGCACAACTGCACTATATACATACTGTATAGAGATTCTCTTTAAAATACTCCAATAAATGAGGCAGAGGGGACAGATAAACTAATACTACAAAATGTTTATAATTATTGAACCTGAGTAAGTAGTACATAGAGTTCATTAAATTCTCTTCTGCATAGGGCTGAATTTTTAAATTAGGAAAAAACACTAATAAATTGAAAATACATATATGAAGTTAAACTACTCAACTACTGCAAAAGGATACAGACATGACTCTTGACATCATTACGAAGTCCTTTACGAACAAATTCATATGCTTCTTCTTTTTTTCCTAAACAGTTCAATGTTAAGCCTTTCATAGCCAAAGTCTCTGAAAAATATTTTTAACCTCTATTTACACATGAAAGATTCAAATTATCTTAGGGTTATTTTAACATTTGACACCTGCCATGCTTATATTACTCATCTTTTTAATCCCATAATTAGAAGAACTTCTCTAAAAAAACTGCATTTTAAATATTTGCTTAAAGTTTAGCCCAGGTCCTTTTCTGAAATTCCTTAGGTGGGGACTGAGTTACTAAAATTCTTCCTGCTCTTTAGAAGACTCTTTAAAGGGGGTTGAGATTATTCTGCTGAGAACACAGTAGGCACTTGAATCCTGTTGACATAAATCTATACAGCAAGCAGTCCACCCTTGACCTGAAATCAATTCGAATCAAGAATCAAATCTCAAATCTGATTTACACCCCACAAAACTATCTACCTTAATAAAGACAGAAAAATTCACCTTACTCAATACTGGAATAGACTGCATTTTTGGCAAGTTTATTCTAACTAATCCTAATTCAGCTAATTAATACCCTTTTACATTTCAAGGATACAATATTGGACAACAGGAGTGGCAACCCAAAAATATGTTTAAAGTAATTAATGAAAGATGTTTAGATTGAAATAACTCTCTGAATAATGCCCCCCAAAAAATAATCCACAAGGGAATTAGATAAGAACAACTTAATGTCTGTGGATTCTGGTTTTCAGAACATGGTGATAAAACAGTCCAAGCTCCTATAACCAAACATCTTTTCTCTGTTTACACATAAAGAACTTCCCTACAAGATTCCAATTACTAGTAGATAATGGTTCCATAGTAAAAAAGTTTAAAAACAAGTTTAAATTTCTAAAATTCTATGAAATGAATACTTAATTCCATTTCTTTTAAACAATGTTTTCAACATTAGAAAGCTGAGCCGGGTCAGCCTATTTTCCCAATAAGACAGTCTCAAGAATAACCGAAGTCTAATATTCAGCAACCTCAGTTAACTTTGCTTTTCTAAGGAGCATAATTTGTGTATCTAACCTCATCTATCCTTTTAACAAACACTAGTAACCAGTGAAAAAGGATGAGACAAGCAAATGCAAACTTATTAGTACCAGTGCTAGAAAAAAACTCAAGATAAACAATCTAATGATAAATAAGAAATGTCATATTTATATATAAAGGCCAGCAAATATAGAAAAGACATCTACCAAAGAATAAAATGCATTTGACTATATCTTTATACTACTTCTGTATTGCAAATATTGTCCTAATTTTATACATAAGAAATCAAAGAATAAGTTCTAGTCAAAGTAATAGATGAAAGCACATCTATAAGAATATTGGTATATACTCCAACTGTTTCCCAATTAATCAACCAACAAACCTCTCATCTAGAAGGAAAGACTGTATATGTATAAGTATATTATGTATGTGTATATGTACTTAAGCATAATAGAAGTAAAGTAACCTAGAATAAGACTGATATGAAATATAACTAAAAATGTTAAATATTTATACACTGGAGAGCTACTAGGCCATGGAATCTGGGAAGTATTCTTCTTTCACTGTTAGGAATCCTATCTGTCTGATTTGAAAATTTGATTTCCCCAAAGCAATCTCTCACAGGTAAGACAATACCTCCATGTTCAGCAAATTTTGGATTCGAAAGAATCATCTTGCAAAACTTGAGGCCATTTTTATATTGCTTCTGTTCATAACATTTCTGTAAAGAAATATAAACAAAAATTATTTTATAAAATGAATATACATGGAGCAACTTTTACATAATTCAAGATCCAAAGTGAGGTTTAAAACATATGTAATGGAAATATTTTATATCAATTTATATCTCTTACTAGAGGCCTACCAGTATCGGGCCTAAATGGGCAGTCGGACATCCCTCTCAGTCGGACTGCTGGCTCCCAACCACTCGCCTACCTGCCTGCCTGATTGTCCCTAACCGCTCTGCCTGCCAGCCTGATCACCCCCTAATCACTCCCCTGCTGGCCCGATTGCCCCTAACTGCCCTCCCCTGCAGGCCTGATCCTCCCAACTGCCCTCCCCTGCAGGCTTAATTGCCCCCAACTGCCTTCCCCTGCCGGCCTGGTCCGCCCCAACTAGCCTCCCTTGCAGGCCTGGTCCCCCCCCAACTGCCCTCCCCTGCAGGCCTGGTCACCCCTAACTGCCCTCCCCTGCCAGCCCGGTCACCCCCAACTGCCTTCCCTTGCAGTCCTGGTCCCTCCCAACTGTCCTCCCCTGCAGGCCCAGTTGCCTCTAACTGCCCTCCTCTACAGTCTAGCTCCCCCCAACTGCTTTCCTCTGCAGGCCCAGTTGCCCTTAACTGCCCTGCCCTGCAGGCCTAGTCCCTCTCAACCACCTTCCCCTGCAGGCCTGGTCCCCCAACTGCTCTCCCCTGTAGTCCTGGTCCCTCCCAACTCCTCTGCAAACCTGGTTGCCCCCAACTGCCCTCCCCTACAGGCCATCTTGTGTCCACATGGGGTCAGCCATATTATGTGTTGAAGCAGTGGTCAATTTGCATATTACTTCTTTATTATCTTCTATAATAAAAGCAAAACATGCAAATGTGACCATCACCACCAGCCAATCAGAGTGGCTGTATGCAAATTAACCCAGCCAAGATGGAGGCCAACAGCCAATCAGAGCGGCTGTATGCAAATTAACCCAGCCAAGATGGAGGCCAACAGCCAATCAGAGCGGCTGTATGCAAATTAACCCAGCCAAGATGGAGGCCAACAGCCATGGAACTTGAGCAAACCTAAGGGTTCTGTTGCAACTGCCTGCCTATGCTGGCAGTTGGAAGTGGCACCAGGGCACCAGGAAGTGGGAAAGCAAGGTGGCGGGC
>PVJC01033957.1:0-19084 GCA_004026665.1 Murina feae
GGGACCTTGGGTCAATGGGAGTTGTGGGCAGCCTGAATACGGCCTCAGCCCTTCATCCAGGATGCCCAGGCACCCCAGTAGGGACCCGGACCCTGAAGGGGATGTGGACAGCCTGAAAATGGGCCTCAGCCCCTCACCCAGGCACACCACCAGGTGGACATGCCCCAAGGGGTCCCAGACTGAGAGATGGCACAGGCCAGGCTGAGGGACCCCTCCAAGTGTACAAATTTTTGTGCACTGGGCCCCTAGTCTATATAATAAAAGCCTAAGCAATCATTACTGCAGAATGACCAGAGCAACTGGTCACTATGATGCACAGTGACCACCTGCAAGATGCTTAATGCAGGAGCTGTCTCCTGGTAGTTAGCGTGATCCCACAGAGGGGAACATTGATCAACCAGAAGCCCAGCTCATAGCTGATGAATACAGCAGTGAGCCGAGTAGTAAGGAGCAGCGAGCAGGTGGCCTATAAGGAACAAGCATTCCTGGATATCTGTGAAAGGGATATCTGCCTGCCAGCTTAGGCCTGCTGCTAAGCTGGCAGGCAACATTCCCTGAGGGATCCTGGACTGTGAGAGGACTCAGGTTGGGCTGAGGGACAACGCCTCTCCCCTCAGTGCATGAATTTCGTGCACCAAGCCTCTCCTCTAGTATATACCATAATTATATATATATATCTCATTATATATATATATCATTATATATATATATCATTATCTTAACTAATAAAAGCGTAATATTAAAATTAACCATTTCTTCAGGATGGCCTAAGCCATGCCCACCAGCCAATCAGAGTGACTGTATGCAAATTAGCCTAGCCAAGATGGCGGAGGCCGCAGCCCCGGGCTCCGCCATCTTGGGAGCCTGGGTCCTGGGAAGGCATCTGGCGCCCTGGGCCGGCCAATGCCTTTCCAGGCAGAGAAACATTCCAGGGGAAGCGGGGACCAGCTTGTGGGACCCCGCGGCTCCCTGCTGGGAGGCGGATCGTGTGGCCAGCGCAACCGGAACGGCCTCCGGGGCAGAGAAGATTTCTGGGGGAAGCGGGGACCAGCCGGCGGGACCTCACGGTCCCCTCCTGGAAAGCCTATGGGGTGGCCAGCGCCACCCCATTGCTTCCCAGGTGAATGGCCCAGAGGGTCAGTGGGAGCTGTGGCCAGCCTGAAAACTGCCCTTAGCCCCTCACCCAGGCTTGCCACCACCCCCTGGGGTGAGGGTCTCCACTGGGGAGCTTGACCAGCCTGCAAACAGACATTGGCCCCTCACCCAGGCTGGCCAGGCACACCAGCAGGTGGACATCCCCAAGGGGTCCCAAACTGTGAGAGGGTACAGGCTGGGCTGAGAAAACACCCCCCCCACTGCCCCAATGCACAAATTTTTGTGCACCAGGCCCCTAGTATATATATAAAATGTTATCACACACAAGCATGTTGACTTCACTTCAATATAGGAAATAATATTGAATCTATTGCTAAGTGAAAAAAGTCACACTTTTAAAAGACTATATACTGTATATTTCTCTGTGGACATCTGGAAAAAGACAAATTGCAGAGTGGAAAGATTAGTGATTGATAGATACTTTGAGGAGAAAAGGAAGGATCAATATGTAGAACATGAGACATTTAGGGCAGTGAAACTGTATAATACTGTAATGACAGACATCAATTACATTATGCATTTGACAAAACCCATAGAACTGTAAAACACAAAAAGTATAACCTAACTATGGTTTAATAAATATATTGATACACATATATGTTTGCAGTTAATAATATATGTGCATCAATATTGGTTCATCAATTGGAAGAAGTGATGCAAGATATTGGTTGGTTCACAAAAAAAGCTCTGTTTGGTGCAGGATGGAGGATAATGGGAACTCTCTGTAGGTTCTGATTACCTTTTATGTAAAACTAAATCTGCTCTAAAAATTAAAATTTATTATTAAAATAATCCTCAGGGTGGAAAAATATATTTGCAATGTACATATCTAACAAAGAACTAATATTATAAAAACTCTTATAAATTAATTAGAGACGTATAAACAATTCAGTTCAAAATAAGAAAGTGTGAAATGATACTTCAAATGGCCAAAAATGTGAAGAAGATACTAGAATTCATTATCTATAGAGCCAATCCAATGTAAGTCATGAAGATATGCCACTTTACATCTTCAGAATAGCTAAAAATTAAAAACCTGACAATTCCTCGTAAAGATATAGAGTAACTGTCACTCTCACACTTGTTGGTATGTTTGAACGCTGTCGTTATCTCCTAAAATTGAATATGATTCCCTATTATCCAGACTTTACTTACCTGCAGATATAACCAAAAGGAGTGGGTACAAATGTATACCAAAAGAAATCTGCAAGAATATATATGTCAACGTTATTTTTAATAGTTTAAAACTGGAATCAACTCAGATGTCCATCTACAATAGAATGCATACATAAAATTGAGTATAATCACATGATAGCATATTTTGTGCACTAATGAAGAGTAAGCAAGCTACTTATTGCATGTGTATATAAACTTTATAAAATGTTTACTTAGAAACAAAACAAATTAAGATCAGATTGTTCTTTACTGGAAACTTTCCAATAAAATATCAATCCATTTCAATTCCTTACAAGGCCCCACAGGACACTCTTGAGGCTTCCTCTCTTTCTATATCCTTTTGTACAATACATTCCGGCCACCAATGCTTCAGTTGCTATTCTTGTAACACAGCACACTCTTGTCTGAACCCTAGTATTTAATGTTCCTTCTTTTGAATGTTCTTCCTTGTTTATTTCAAGCTTCTATTTACATATTACCATCTCATAGTGGATTTCCTTAACAATTCCATTTAAAATAGCCTTCCACTCTAAAATTATATCTCCTTACTTGCTTAATTTATTCACAAGTATTACTACTTCTTGGTATATTTTATATCATTTTGTTCACTGCTACACCCCCAGTTTCCTGAAGAGTGATCAGTATATATTTGACCTTCAATAAATATAAACTAAATAAATTAATGAGTTAATCAATCAAGGCAACTTAGGTTGGGTTTGCTGTCACTTCCAAACTGTGGATTAATAAAAAGAACTGATAAAATAATGATAAAAAGGACATTAAACAATGACGATGAAAATACTCATCATATAAGCAATTCATGCAGTGCTTGCTGTAATGATTATTTTATTAAATTATATAAACTAACAATCTTCACAACAATCCTAAGAATGGTGAAAATTTGCCCCTGTTTTGTTGTAAGAATACTGAAGCATAGGAATGGTGGACTCATTTCACTAGGCTATTAAGTGGGAAACCAGTGTACATTAATCATCAAGATGCATTGCTTTATCCTATGGGAAGGCATGTAAATTCATAGCACAGTACCTACATAGGGAAATAATCTGATTTTCATTAGTTAAAGGATACAATGTCTTATCTGTACATACATGATGACACAGAAGAGTGGATACCATACTCCCATCCAATTTAATACATGGCTCCCTCAGCTCAGCGTTCCCATTATGGGTCATGTATCTGCTACTGATAATGCTTGACTAGGAATGGAGATTATGTCAAATCCTTAGAAAAATTAAATCTGGGTTCTTCTGAAAGAATATTTATGCCTCTGTGGCTATTGTCAATTGCTTAGAGAAAAAGAAAAAAATCTTATCAGATGTTTGCCTTCTAATGCAAATAGATACAGATCATAAAAATGTAGATAAAGTAGTTTGTAGGCACTAGAGCTTTTCCCACACCCATTACTTTTGTCAACCCAGATGCTAAAGCCCCAACACCTTACCATAGACTCTCCATAGACCAGGCTGTTTTCAATGTCCAATTTTCAAATGTGATTAGCATATGCCAATTCAAGTAAGAAGAATTCTCAGGCAAACTTAAAATTTTATTTTTACATAAACCAGAGCCACCACAAATGCCATGTTTCCTGGATCACCACTACTCTTTCTATGAATACTTTATTTCTCCTCAGTAAAGATCTATACAGCGATCTAAAAACATAAACTAAATGATTTTAAGTTATTAAGAATACCTCATAAATTGTGTAGATTTCGAAGTTAATACATTTAATAATTTTAAGAAAGGTGGGTGAACATCTTTGTCTTGATTATAATAGAGTTTCATATAAATGTACTAGGAGCCCAGCGTGTGATTCAAAATCATGCAGCGCTGCCACCCTTGAGTCGCTGGTATGACCCTGCCTCCCTCTCTGACCCTTGAAGCAGCCATGGCCACTGCTGATCAGGCCCTCCACCGGCACAGGCGTGCAGAGGCCGGAGCCGTCCGACCCACGATGCTGGGTGCACAACCTCCTCCTGTCTGGTCTACCATTATGGCTTCCCGGTCAATTAGCATATTTCTCTATTATATATATATATATATATATATATATATATATATATATATATATATATATATATATATATAAAGAGAGAGAGAGAGAGAGAGAGAGAGAGAGAGAGAGAATAGAATAGAAATATCATTGGATTATGCAAGAAAACTTTATTTCTTTATCATGTTAAATTTTACATAGCCCGAGGTGGTTTGGCTCAGTGGATAGTCAGCCTGCAGATCAAAGAGTCCCAGGTTCTATTCTTGTCAAGAGCACATACCTTGGTTGCAGGCTCCTGCCCTCGTCAGGGCACATGGAGGAGGCAACCAATAAATGTGTTTCTCTCCCATTGATGTTTCTCTCTCTTTCCCTCTCTCTTCCACTCTCCCTAAAAGTCAATGGAAAACTATCCTGAGGTGAGAATTAACAAAATAAAAAAATTACATAGACATGATTTAGGCTAAATCAGTCGGAAGTCTTTTCAGACTCAGGCCCCTTCCAACTTTCTCTTTTATTATCTCTAGGAAGAAACCCTTGTACAAATGATTCAAGGTGGGACTTAGAGCATGAGTCCAGATTTCAAGCAAAGAAAGGCAGAAAAATGAAAAAAAATGTCATGTCATCATATCACTTACTGCCAATGACATATCCAGGATGCTTGATCAATCATGCACCTCTGGACACTGTCTAGAAATTAGTCACATAATGATACCTAACTTTGAAGAAATTTGATAAATGTAACCTGAAATCTTGATAGTCACATATATCACAAAAGATCAGAAAATTATCATATTAGAAGAAAAAGGACAAATTGTGCAGAATAACAGAGTCTGTCACAGTTGTCACGATGTAATACAGATAGAGTCAATTTTGTAAATCACACCTTGAATGGCGTCAGTCTTCCTGTGAAGATGAGGGTACTAGATAGTAGATACAAAAAGAAAGATGACCATACAGGAAAATAGGTAAATTACAGTTTTGCTATTTTTTTAAGTTTATACAAATATTGCTGTTTTTTAAAAAATAACAGGGAATTATTGGCAGTGATTGAGAATGTCTGAAAGATAATCTGATTGAAGTAAAGAATATATTATGAAACTCAGACCAGGATCATTGGAAGTAAATTTTAAAAATTAGAGTATTTTATAATAATCTCTTGGCAAAGAGAAGTAGATATTACTACAAACACTCTCATATCAATTACTTATTGAAGATAAGCAGACATTTATCATTGAAATTCTATTTTTCATCTGAAACTTATTACATACAACTTTTTTAGGCTGCAGGTAATAGTCCAACATCAATGGCTAACCACATAGATTTATGTGTTTCTTGTGTATCAGGAAGTCCAGAATTAGGTAATCTAAAAACTTTAAGGTGTCATTAATATTCAGACAACTTTTATTTTAGCTCAATTGTCTTTGGCATGCAGCTTTCAACTTCCTGGTTGAATGAAAGATGGTTCTTGATTTCTCAAGCATGACATTTGAGTTAGATTAAAGCAGAAAGAAGGGCCTAGCTAAGAAAAAGAGTAAAGCTTCCTTATTTGTATTTGAAGCTATTATTTTTAAATGGGCCAGTTAAATTGTCATTGATCAGAACAATATAATATAGGCACCCTAGCAAAAAAATAAACTTGAAACTGGAAATTAGAGGAAGACAAAGGAAAATGAGGCTGAGATGTCAGGTGGCTGGTATACATTGTCACATTACAAATATACTTTTAAAATTACTCTTATAGTGAACTAAAGAAACTTATTCACAATGAAATATTTTTGTTTTTATGAAGTATTAAGATTAAAGACTCTCTCTAGGTTTTGACAGAAAGAAAAAAAAAATGGTAGACCTCCTCTGACAAATACAATAAAGATTCTGTTACTTAGATTAGGGTTAGACTATTTTTGTTCAGTTAATATCCACTTCTCCTTCATAAAAACAATAATATTGAAAAGATATTTCCTTAGAAATTTAAAAACAAACCAGATTCTTTGAGTGTTTACTCAAAAAAATAGCAGAATATTAGTAAGAAAGAGGAGCTCTATAACATTTTAATTTTTTATGTTTTCATCTCCATCTTTCCAGCTCCATAGTAGCATAAAAACCAGGAATCTTACATTCAGAGCAGCTGTGAAAACAAGCAGGCTGGCAGTCGCTGGAGGAACATAAAGGGTTTAATGTTCCCAAAAACCAAATTTCTAAAGAACTATCATTAGCAGAAAGTGCAATCCTGAAGTAAAGGCTAAGCCAGAGTTGTCAACTGCCTGATGGAGTGCTGAAGGCATGCACCAAACTGTAAAGATGGAAGGAACAACTAGTTTAAGGCATTTAAAGGAACCTTCTCTAATTATTAGGTGACCATTCTGCTAACTGAGCAGAGAATTGTATAGACATACACAAGTAAAAAATATAGACTTAACAAACTTAGTTTGACTAAGTCACTATAAACAGCAGCAAAAACAAAAATATCAATGATAATAAAATCTTGGGGAGAAGAAATTTAATTTCCACATTATATTATTTTAAAAGTCCAGTTTTCAATAAGATCTTATGAGATATGCAAAGAAAGAAGAAAGTATGTCACATACACATGAAAAAAGAAGTCAATAAAAACTATCCCTGAGGAAAAAGTTTTTACAGAAACTAATTTAAATTAGTTCAAACCACTAAAGGAAATTATGTATAAAGTGCTCAAAGAAAGTATGTGAATAATACCTCAACAAATTGCAATATTTCCAAAACAGATTTTTTTAAATCTCACCAAATTAAAAAACATCAATATAGAAATAAAATTATTAAAAAGTCTCAAATAAGAAGTGTGAACTTTAAAAGTATAACAAGAATTTAAAAAATAATTATAGAAAGGCTGAAGCACAAATATAAAGTGTCAGAAAAAAAAATCAGTGAACTTGAAAGTAAATTAGTTGAGATTATCCAGCTGAGAAATAGAAAGACCAAAATAATAAAAATAAAGAGTTTTGGCAACTTGAGGAACGCTATACCGTGTATCAATGTATGTATAGTGGAAGTCCCTGAAGACTAGAGAAAGGATCAAAAGGAATAATTGAAGATATGATGGCTGAAATCTTCCCAAATTTTATTTAAAAAGTATTAATCTACACAATTAAATAAGCACCCAAAATCCTTTGTCTAATAAATCCAAGGAAACCCACAACTAAACTCATTGTATATAAACTTTTTAAAGACAAAGAGGGAACTCATTGCATAAAGGGATCCACAATGTATTCTTTTCCTATTGCTGCTATATAAAAATGACAATCTCAGTGACTTCAAATAACACAAATATATTGACTTTTATTTATGGACATCATAAATCTTAAATTTACCGCACTTGATAAAATCAGTGTGTCAACAGGCCTGAATTTTTTCCAGAGATTCTAGTGAAAAAATATGTTTCCTTGCTGTTTCTAGCTCTTAGAGGACACCTGCATTCCTTGGTTCCTAACACCATGACTCCATCTTCAAAGGCAAGAGAACTCTGTTCGAATCCTTCCCATGCTTCTGCATCTCTCTGACTCCAGCCTTCCTCTTCTACTTGTGAGGACCTTTATGAGTATTTTGGACCCATCCCAATAAAGCTGGATAACTTATCAATCTCAAGATCAGCTGATAAGCAAGCTTAATTCCATCTGCGTCTTTTTTAAAATATATTTTATTGATTTTTTACGGAAAGGAAGGGAGAGGGATAGAGAGTGAGAAATATCGATGAGAGAGAAACATCGATCAGCTGCCTCCTGCATACCCCCTAATGGGGATGTGCCCGCAACCAAGGTACATGCCCTTGACCAGAATCGAACCTGGGCCCTTTCAGTCTGCAGACCGATGCTCTATCCACTAAGCAAACAGGTCAGGGCTCCATCTGCATCTTTAATCACCCTTTTTTATACAACCGCGTTCCTTTTCCTTATAATTCCTTTCATGTATAATTCTATAAATAGCAATTTCCCATATAATCCATTTTCATGGATTCCCAATTTTAGGAAGTGAGTGTCTTTAATGCTTACTATTCTGCCTATCACATTTTATAAGATTAAAATATTATATTTCATCATAAACCAAAAACAACCAGAAAGCAATAAAATAATATATTCAAAGCACTGAAAAATACTGCAGTGAACCAAGAATTCTACTTCAGCAAAACTATCTTTCTAATATGGCAGAAAAAATTAAACATTTAAAAGTGAAATAAAAACAGAATATATTACTAGCAGACCTGCTCTACAAAATGTTTAAAGGAGGGCTTTCTGGAAGAAATGAAACAAAATAAAGCATTTTCACATATTCACAGGATTGGGGGATTAGAGTGTAGACACCTTTGGAGGCAATTTTTCTGCCTCCCACAGAAAAGAACTTCTTCAGCATCACAGAGGCTGTCTACAGAAAAACCCATAGATAACATCATATTTAACATTAAAACACTGAAAGCTTTCCATCTAAGAAGAGAAACAAGACCAAGATGTCACATCTTACCCCATTTATTGAACATTGTACTAAAAACTCTAGCTAGAGCCATTAAGCTGGAAAAATAAATAAAATGCAACAAGAATGAAAAAAGAAATAAAATTATATCTATTTCCAGAAAATATAATCTTGTATACATAAAATCTAATAAAGCCCTGACGAGTGTGGATCAGATGGTTGGAGTATCATCCCATACATTGAAAGAAATTGGGTTCTATTCCTGGTGAGGACACATAACTGGGGTGTTGGATTTATCACTGGTTAGAGCACATACTGGAGTCAATCGATCAATGTTTCTCTCTCCTCTCTCTCTCTCTCTCTCTCTCTCTCTCTCTCTCTCTCTCTCTCTCTCTCTCCCTCTCTCCTCCTCTATTTCACTCACACACAAAAATTCAATGGACATATCCTTAGGTAAGGATTAAAAAATATCCTATGGAATGCACAAAAATTATAAGAACTCATAAACAAGTTCAGCAAGCTAGCAACATATAAGCTTATAGGAATGAATTGTATTTCTGCACACTATCAAAAAAACAAAAACAAAAACACACAAAACAATCCAAAAAGTAAAGTTAGAAAAATAACTCCATCTAAATAACATCAAAAGAGTAAAATGATTGGATACTTAAATTAAGTAATTGCATAAATTAGCAAGAGACACTGTAAACTGCAATAGAATACTACTCAGCAATAAAAAGAAAACTATTGATGCACACAACAAAAGAAATGAATCAAGAAAATACTATACTGTTCATAATAAATCAGCAATAAATGAGTACATAATGATAATTCTAGTTTATGCTACATTTTAGAAAAAAAAAACAATAAGGAATAATAGCAAATAGATGGATAACTACATTTTGATAGTTGCCCAGGTATTTGAATTGGTTAAAATTTATCAAAATATTTACTTAAAATGTTTGTATGTACCTGACTGACACGGCTTAGTAGTTCAGCATTGACATATGAACCAGGAGGTCACAGTTTGATTCTTGGTCATGGCACATGCTCAGATTACAGGCTCCATCTCCAGTGTGGTATGTGCAGGAGGAAGCAGATCTTGATTCTATCTCATCATTGCAGTTTCTATCTCTCTCTCCCTCTCCCTTCTTCCTTGAAATATATATATGTGTGTGTGTGGATATATATGTGTGTATATATATATATATATATATATATATATATATATATATATATATATTAAAACAGTAATATCCTAATTACATCACTCTGCTACATCCCATGCCATGCCCACCAGACAATCAGAGTGACTATACACAAGTTAACTCAACCAAGATGGTGGCCAGCAGCCATGGAGCTAGAGCAAACATGAGGATGAGGCTTGGTTGCCCCAGTGATGAAGGAAGCTAAGCTTCCTGCCTGGCTTGGCCGGCTGTGGCCTCCCCTCAAGGCAACAAAGTTTCAATTATAGATGATAAATAAATCCCAGATACTGGCTTACAGCCAGCCTCCCTGGGAGCTTGGGTCACTGGGGGCGGTGGCCAGCCTGCAAACAGCCATCAGCCCCTCACCATGGATGACCAGGCACCCCAGTGGGGGACACCAACCCTAAAGGGGCTTTGGCCAGCCTGCAGACAGCCATCTGCCCCTCACTCAGGCTGGCCACGCACCTCCAGGGAGACCTCCACCCTGATGGGGCTGTGACCAACCTGCAAACAGCCATCAGCCTCTCATGCAGGCTAACCAGGCACCCCAGCAGCACCTCCACCCTGATCAGGACACCATTTAGGGCAAACCAGCCAGCCCCCACCATGCACCAGGCCTCTATCTACTCTAATAAAAGAGTAATATTGAAATTAACTATTTCTCTGGATGCTTAAGACACACCCACCAGCCAATCAGAGTGGCTGTATGCAAATTAACTCAGCCAAGATGGAGTCTGACAGTGCAACCATGAAGGCAGGTGTGGCACAGGCAGTGGGGTGGCGAGGTGGGCAGGGGTGGGTGAGTGGTGGACTCGGGGTGGGCAGGGCTGGTGGCAGGCCTCAGGGTGGGCAAGGAGGCCATGGGGGGCTTGGCCAGCCTGCAAACTGCCATCAGCCCCTCACCCAAGCTGGCTAGGCATGCCAGCAGGTGGATATCCCCTGAGGGGTCCCAGACTGTGAGAGGGCATAGGCTGGGCTGAGAGACCCCCCCCACCACCGAGTGCACAATATATTGTGCACTGGACTCCTAGTCCTATATAATAAAAGGGTAATATGCAAATTGACCCTAACAGCAGAACCATTGGGAATTACCGGTCACTATGACACACACTGACCACCAGAGGTCAGATGCTTAATGCAGGATCTTCCCCTGGTGGTCAGGGCACTCCCACAGGGGGAGTTCTGCTCAGCCACAAGCCAGAAGGCTGCCAGTACAGCAGTGGTTGTGGGAGCCTCTCCTGCCTCCTCAGCAGCACTAAGGATCTCTGACTGCAGCTTAGGCCTCCTCCCCGCTGGCAAGTGGACATCCCCTGAGGGCTCCAAGGCTGCTAGAGGGATGTCTGACTGCCATCTTAAGCCCAATTTCCTGGGGAGTGGGCCTAACCCAGCAGGTGGACATCCCCTGAGAGATCACAGACTGTGAGAGGGCACAGGCCGGGCTGAGGGACCACCTCTAGTGCACAAATTTTTGTGCACCAGGCCTCTAGTGTATATATAATGTCCTCATGTGACCACATATAAATTATATCTCATCATAATTATTAAAGATAACATGACTCTGCATAATACATATTTTTATCTTCAATAAAATATTAATTTTATTTATAGGAGAATAATACTGAAGATATGTATTTGAAAACAGAATAATTTGCAACTTTTTATAAAATAGAATAATAAAACAAGGTTATTATATAGAATGAGGTTATTATAGTATCAGCTTTAAGAGTGCATGGCCAACAAAATGATCACTAATTTAAAACATAGGTGGCTTCATTGTACAGACATTTTCACATAGTTATTCCGAAATAGGAAATCTTAAATATTTAAGTATTTGATAATCCTATTATATGTGACATTTGCCTTTCTAGGAAATATAAATGCTCAATAGATAAATTTAGACATTTGTCTTCTGTTTCTTTCTAGGTAATTATATAAATAAGAATACACAGTATTAAAATGTAATTTCTCTTTAGCTTAGAAAGTTTGTTGCAAATATAATTAGTTTATAGTGCATCCTGTTGTTATTAAATTGTTTTTCATTTTGTTAATGACTGGTAGAAATTAAATTTCATCAATAATTTAAACTCATACAAAAATTAAAACATAATTATTACTGTGGGAATTGTAAGTTTGTCATTCTTAGAAAAATAGAATAATAAATCATCCACTCCTGGTATCTAAGTTATTATCAACAGTTTAAGACTTTGGTGCTTCTTCAGCTTTTTTATTCATCTATCTATTTTCCTTTCACTGCTCCTTTAACTCTTTACTGGCTTGTGATTCTGACAACCAGCTTTTGACACTTGATAATGGAAGCTATCACATCAAAGCAATGTGATAAAGCTTTCCACCCATTTAATGGGGACAAACAGATGGAGTGTTAGGGTTGCAAACAAATTGTTTTCCTTGTCCTCCTTTGGTGGGCTAGCCTTGATAATGATCCAAAGGGACAGTGCATTAAGTATACCAACTTGCACTTAGCTCCATTAAATACCTTATTCAGTTCCAGATATGTGCCTTCTGAGAAGTGTCTCCTCCCATGAACTCTGTGTGCAATTGAATAAAGTCTACTGTGGGGATACATGCCATTGTTATTTCTGCATAGAAAGCAATCTGCTATACCTGAAGACCGTTCCTTAGAGAAACGAGTGAGCACTCATGCGAGTAGCATCCCTCTTTCCCTCCGGGAACATTGTACGTGTAATGTTGCACTCTTTGGCAGTTAGTCCCTTGCCTGTCTAATCCATATTTCCAGATGCTCAGCCTTGCTCCTGTAACTGGTAAAATTATCTGCCTTTATGAGAAGAATTAAGGACTCTGAGCCAATGATTTATCGCTTAGTATCAAATCAGCTGCACTGCCAAACCTTCTCTTAGATGGCATTTCAGTCTTAATTCTAATTATTTGTACTGTTGTCTGTGATCATTCCAACACCTTGCCTCCTGGGCCCAGTAACTTGGTCCTTTTTGTATGTTTCTAAGGTAGACACTTCCAAATAGATGAGTGTGTTAGTTTTTCTCTTTGTATAGGATGTCTAGCATTGTTTTTGGAATATTCAATGATAACTTGGCCATTGAAATTCATCCTTTCCTTTAGAATTGGTCATCGTTGTGCTATTTCCATTACTTCTCATAACTAGAGACCTGTCCTTAAACCTAAGGCTTTCTAATCCCTGGTCTTAGCTACCAACTCTCATTTTATCTAATAATTTAGATTTCTCTGTAGGGTTCTATTTTTCTCCATTTTAATTCAAAAGTTAAACAGAATAAGCATTTCAGCCTCCCCTAGGAAGATAGCCTCTCACAAGGCTTTGGATCTGCTTAGCTGTTATTTCTGTCCCACTCACGCTGTTGTAATTAGCTAGTTATTAATGACAGGAAAGGAGCAAAGGGGCAAGTCAGACATAGATGGTTATGTCATTTGGGCAGATAGCACATGGAAGTTGCAACTTTGCACTCCCCAGGGAACCACACACCTATTCCCTGTAAAACACTGGGGGAAGGGATTCAACAAAGAGAAGATAGATGCATGCCCAGTAAAGCTGGAGTGATGTAAGGAAGATACTCTCCTGTCAATCACACCTAGGAACAGCTGTCATTGGCCAGAAGTGGCACACAAAAATTAGGGAATACATAATCCCCTAAATGAAGGAATTCTCTCTCTGATTGCACTTGGTTCTAGGCTGTGGGACTCTTTGGTTTTGCTCCTTCCCATGTTTCCTCCAAACCAAGTGGCCCTGCAGCCTCCACATGCAATGGACTAGTAGACTTAGGTGGGAAACACAAGCTAAGCTAGCCTGGTGCTGGACTGGACATCGCTTTAATATGGATACAAAACTCTGGACAGTGGCTCTGATTTTAGTTCTACTGAAGCCCCAGCTGCACTTCTGACTGGACTAAGGGAGACGGGACTTGGAAACCCAGAGGCGTAATTCCAGGGAAATAAAGCATTCTACATCCTCCCGTGGGAGTTTCTGAAAAATCCCTTTTCTTGGGATATCGAAAGACTACTACTCCCACTAGCAACTGGGGGAGATGACGCCTTCTCCCCTACTTTAACACCATGTCTGCCCCAGGAGATATGCTGTTGACCAAGTTGTTATACAATTAATGATGAGCCTTTCCTTCTCTTTCTTTTCTCTCACTTTCCAGTGAGCCAGGGCAGCCCAGCCTAAGCTCTCCTGTTTTACTCTCCTAAGTATAGTTTTGCTTTGGTCAATAAATTCTTGCTTGCTTTTCTATACTTTGTTTCTTGATTGAAATCTTTCCCTCAAGAAAATAAGAACCAGGGTCTGTTAATCTCTTCATCTCCCCAATGGGTAACACTTCTCCTACATCTGTGATATACCAAATAAATGTTTTCTTATAATTTGGATCTTGACTCTGAATTCTTTCCCAGCCAGAACCCAAATACCGAGGTTACTGAACCAGGGTCCAGTATGTCCCCACCTGTCAAATACCTGGTGCTCCTCCTGCCACCTACAATACTCTAAAAGAAAGTAGCATGCACTCTTTGAGGGATAAGACCATGTTTAATAATCATAACATGTAGCACCTAATATGTGCTCTATAAATATTTCCTTACAAAAATAAAAATAGCCAGCTTCTATATATAATTAACACACGAGGATTTGTAAATGTTGAACCTTTTAAAGTCTATTTGATTCCATTAAGGACAATAATAGAGCCCTCCATTATTTTCAGAAAGAAAGAGTGACCTTTCAAGAACCAAACTCATATTTAGATAAAAGAGCCGAGCATTGAAATTGAATTTTTTATTGGTACTGTATTAAATAGCTTATGCAACATTGGTTTTGTTTAAATGTGCATCATAAACTATGTCCTCCTATTGCAATTTTAAGGAATGGTGCCAGTTAGCATGTGATGTGTCCATCATTTCCCCCCCCCTTTTAAAGCTCCAAATTAGATTATTCAAATGATCTCTGAAAGAGGTTACCCTTGGAAACTACTTTTAGGCTTCCTGGGGTACAGAATAGCCTGGCTGTTGATTGGTTTTAGCCTCAGGGAACATCACACCAATGCACTGCAGTCTCCAATGACTACCAATTTACTTCCCAGTGTGACGCTCGGTATCACCTGTGGCCATTAGCGCCATATCTGGTAAAGGTTCACTGTTTACCGAGTGCCCTTTTCTTCATTCACTGTCAGCACAATGAAGACGACGAATTACGGGCTTAAAATTTAATTCAATCTCTTCAAGTCTGAGGATTTTATATCGAAGACACTTTTCTCTTAGACTTCTACCAATTCATTTATGAACTTAGAGAAATCAGGGCAGAAGCTTTTTTATTTTTTCATACAGCCTTCTCTCTTCAAGTAGCATAATAAAAATGCTCTTTATTCACATCATTTCATCTTTTGTTCTAGTTGGTTCTGAAATTGAATATTTAAGTTAATATTTTACTATTAATTTTAGTTTTACAGCTTGAAGTGACAGTTCAAACTTTAAAATTAAGAAAAATAATAACTTTTCTGATAAATGTGAAATTCATGGTGCATTGGAATACTAGTTAATAGAACTGAAACAACTGGCTTTATAGACTGGTTATTGGATTGTTCAATCTCATGGAATAATCTGATCAGCCAATGACAAAATAAAATTGATTTTCTTAATAGTTGAACTTTTATTTATAAATACTAATAGCCCTAGCCAGTTTGGCTCGGTGGATAGAGCATCGGACTATGGATCAAATGGTCCCAGGTTTGATTCTGGTCAAGGGCAGGTACCTTGGTTCTGAACTCCTGCCCAGCCCAGGGCTCTGGTCAGGGCTTGTGCAGGAGGCAATGTTTATCTCACATCAATATTACTCTGTCTTTCCCTCTCTCTTTTACTCTCTCTAAAAATCAATGGAAAAATATCCTCAGGTGAGGATTAAAAATATAATAATAATAAATATATAAATGAAATACTAATAATATCTGTCTAGCTGGTTTGGTTCAGTGGATAGAGCATCAGCTGGTTAAGTGAAGGATTCTGAGATCCATTCTGGTCAAGGGCACGTACCTGGTTGCAGGCTCCATCCCAGCCATGATTGGGCACATTCTGGGGAGGCAACCAATAGATGTATTGCTCTCATGTCAATGTTTCTCTCTCTGTGTCTCTCCCCCTCCCTTTCAGTCTCTCTAAAAATCAATGGAAAAATATCCTTGGGTGAGGATTAACAAAAGAATCTTAACTAATAAAAGTGTAATATTAAAATTAACCATTTCTCTGGATGGGGGTAAGCCACGCCCACGAGCCAATCAGAATGTCTGTATGCAAATTAGCTCAAGCAAGATGGCGGCCTGCAGTCCTGGAGGCCAGTGCAGTGCCAGAGGGAGGGTGAGCAGGATGTGGGGGTGGGCGGGAGGGAGATGGCATGGTGGCGGTTGATGTGGGGGTGGGGAGCGATCAGCCTGGTGATGGGTGGAGTGGGGGTAGAGAGCGATCAGCCTGGTGATGGGTGGTATGGGGGTAGGGAGCGATCAGCGGGGTGGTGGGTGGTATGGGGGTGGGGAGAGACCAGCCTGGTGGCGGGTGGTGTGGGGGTGGGGGTCGTGATCAGTTGGCGGTGGATGGTGTGGGGGTGGGCGGGCAGGATCAGCGGGTGGCGGGTGGTGTGTGTGGCGTGGGTGGGGCGAGATGTGCGGGTGGCAGGTGGCAGGTTGTGTGGGTACAGGCTGGGCTGAGGGACCCCCGAGTGCACAAATTTTTGTGCACTGGGGCCCTAGTGTTAAAAATAATAATGTCAATCAAGATACCATAGTTTTTGTTCTTATTGTTTTGGATTCCTTAACTTTGAAACAGTATATTTTTTTAGCCATTAGAATAAATGACCCAAGTTCCTATACTTAATATGAGGCTAAGGAAAAGAAGCTACAAACTAGATTTAAGGAAATGGAGGTTCAATAATTAGCAGTAATAACTGATTGAACATTTATTAGACAATCAGTAGATTCAGGCATAAATCTTAATAAGTTGTAAGTAATCTGTCTACCAACACATTTGTAATTTTAAGAGCTCAGCTATTGAAATATTTGTAAATGTAGGCAGCAGAATGCTTATAAATTTAGTAACTAGACAGTAAGCATGTCCTGATAAGACTGTATCATAAAGTCTGGCGGTCTCTGGACAGCTTTATCATGCTTAATACGACTGACATTTTACATATTTACATACATAACTTAATTCTTGATCTTACCTCATTGTTCAAATAGTTATTATATGTCTATACATTGCTTCTTCGTTTTACTTCATATAGAGATTTGCATAGAGTTAGCTTTGGCCTATCAGTTTCACCAAGTTGATTTATAATGATAAAATACTGGTAACTAAGAAGGTTATTCACTATATTCCAGGCACTCTGTAACACGCACTAATATTTAAGTTAAGCCGTTGATATGCACTATTTCATTATATCTTTATATCAACCATTTGAAATAGAAATTATCACCATGCATTAGATAAAAAAGTTGACAGTTAGCCTGGCCAGTGTGGCTCAGTGATTAACCATTGACCTATGAATCGGGAGGTCCCTGGTTCAATTCCCAGTTGGAGCACATGCCCAGGTTGCAGGATTAATCCCCAGTTGTGGGGAGGCCTAATCAATAATTCTCTCTCATCACTGATGTTTCTATCTTCCTCTCCCTCTTCCTTCCTCTCTGAAATCAATAAAAATTATATATATATTTTTTAAAAGTTGAGTCAGAGGTTCACATAATTTTTCCAAACATATATAATTATGACGGAACTATGTCAGAGTGTAAACACATCAGTTTGGATTCCAGAGCACGAGCATTTAACATTGTTCTCTAATGCTTATTTCTGTGAGGATACATGTTTATCTGCAAAGCGGTCTAGCATTTTCACAAACCATTGAATCTCAGGATTAGAGAAGAACTTGAACATGCCCCAGTCTAATGTTGCCTTAACCTTCTCTGTAACGTCAGCACAGTTGTCACTCAACTCTGTTGCAAACAACTTTGTAATGAAGGCCTCACTAGCTCAAAATACAACCTGTTCTGTGGAAAAACAGTTGTTTGTTCTTTTGAAAGTTATTTATAATGCACTTTTTGGTAGACTGGTACCTGTCCCTAAAGAACTTTTCTAGCTGTACATTCTCTTAACATTCATTGAATACCTATAATAAAGTAGATAAACAATTTTTTTAAATATATGATATCACCTTTAAGCCTCACCCTAATTGTGAGAAGTGGATTTTATAAGCTAAGAGAGGTTGAATGATTTGCTAATGGTTATAGGACAAGTATGTGGGAGAGGTCAGATAGTACTTATATGGTCTGACAGCAATTCCATTTTGGCCCTAGAGATCATGCTTATGAATTTGCAATTTACTGAATTTCTATTCATAATAGATGTAATTATAGCTGCCATTTATTTTCCACTTCTACTTATTCTGTCCATGTTTAAGTATTAATTTTAGAAACTCAAATATTTTCCTTGCTCTAGTCATATGGCTTTCTATTCAGCTTTGTGTTTGGAAATAAGTTAGGTCTCCCTGACTTCTAGATTGAAATATTACCGTTCAAATAATTTCTTCAGTTAATAGATGTCCTTCCTTTCTTATCTTTTGAAGCAAAAGCCATATTGAGGGACTAAATGGGGAAAGATTTATGCAGAATAAACTCCAAATATGATAGATTTACAATGAACTTAGGACATTTGTAAAAACAAAGCTAACAGCAGATAAATATTTTGAACACATAATTTAGAGGGGAAATATTTTCAGTCTGATTATTCATCATAGTAATTCCATTAATTTGAAACACCTTTAAATGCTTATTTAAACTAATATCATTTGCAGCCACCTGTGTATTTTATGAATAAAATGAATGACCAGTTGGACATCAATAAAAGCAACATGCAACATTATACAAATTTAACAAATATTAATTTCAACTGTTATTTTGTAAGTCTTAACTATGACGTAGTTTAGCTGAAGGTGTTGTATTTGTTCATAATTTCCTTTTCAGATTCTTCCTTCAGAAAATGGTGATGCAATTCATGTCTGATTTTCAGCAGAAGCATCAACACATTATATGTTTTTAATGTCCTTTGTTCACTACCAATATGTATA
>PVJC01033958.1:0-19089 GCA_004026665.1 Murina feae
GCCAGCAGCCAGCAGCCAGCAGCCAGGGGAAAGAAGGCCTAAGGACCTACCCATGCATGAATTTCGTGCTCCAAGCCTCTAGAAAACAATAAAATAAAAAGTTAATAAACAATAAAATGAAAGTAATTAATACTTACAATTGGTAAAGGATGGTAGTTTTCCCTGCATTATCCAGCCCAACAATGATAACTTTGTGCTCTGAAATGGACAAAACACCAGTGATTTATTAATGAAAAACAAAATTTTTAAATATCCTATTTCATCCATTCTTTCCAGCTATGGTGTAACTCAGCGCATGGCACCTTAACTTTTAACTCAAAAGACCAGCAGAAGTAAGCCATGGGTTTTGCCTTCCCCACCACCTCTGTGGAGCAATCTGAAATCTCTTTAGAGGGCATCTCAACAGGACTCCACGATCAAGAAATCTTCCACCTGTTCATCCTGCCTGAACACCTATAAGCCACAATGATTACCAACTTTACTCCCTCCCAAGACTTGTCTCTATTTGAGTTTTCACCTATTTTTACAATAAAGCACCAATGGCTGTTTTTGACAACTTCCTAATTTTAACATATGTCATGTGGGTCACAGTGAGAACTACAAAATTAAGACATAATTGTGGAATGGGCTCGAAGATAAAGGTACCAACTCAATGATAAAAAAAAAAAAAAGCCCATTTATTCCCCAAAGTAGGATTGGATTATTTATACTTTTCAATACAGGCATACCTCAAAATATTGCAGGTTCTGTTCTAGACCACCACAATAAAGTGAATATTGCAATAAAATGCCTCAAACAACTTTTTGGTTTTCCAGTATATACAAAAGTTATGTTTATACTATGTTTATGTCTGCCAAGCGTACAACAGCATTATGTCTAAAAAACAATGTACATTACAAAATACCATACTGACAAAAACACTAACCATCATCTGAGCCTTCAGCAAGTAGTAATCTTTTTGCTTGCCTCAATTTTGATGGCTGCTGATGACTGCTCAAGGTAGTGGTTGAAGGTTGGAGTGGCTGAGGCAATTTTTTAAAATAAGACAATGAAGTCTGCCACATGGATTGACCCTTTCAAGAACAACTTCTTTGTGATATGGAATGCTGCTGGATAGCATTTTACACAAAGAACTGTCAAAGTTGGAGTCAATCCTCTCAAACCCTGCCTTCACTTTATCAACTAATATAATAGAAGAATATGCAAATTAGCCAGGATGCCGTAACATCACGACCAATCTACAAACAGTGGAGAGCTACTAGAGGTCGGGGCAGTGAGCTCTTAGCAAGCAGCAGAGAGCTACCAGCAGCGGTGGACAGCGGCAGCAAGCTACTCATGTGCAGGGCTACTAGTGTTTATATAATACTCTAAAATCCTTTGTCATTTCAACATTCTTTTTTTTTTTTAATATATTATTTATTTTTTACAGAGAGGAAGGGAGAGGGATAGAGTTAGAAACATTGATGAGAGAGAAACATCGATCAGCTGCCTCCTGCACACCCCGCACCGGGGATGTGCCCGCAACCAAGGTACATGCCCTTGACCGGAATCGAACCCGGGACCCTTCAGTCCGCAGGCCGACGCTCTAGCCACTGAGCCAAACCAGTCGGGGCCATTTCAACATTCTTGACAGCATGTTTATTAGTAGATTCCATCCCAAGAAACCATGGTCTCTGTTCATCCATAAGAAGCAACTCTTCATCCACTAAAGTTTTATCATACGATTGCAGCAATTCAATCATATCTTCAGGCTAATTCTAATTCTCTGTTTCTACCACATCTGCAGTTACTTCTTCCATTGAAGTCTTGAACTCCTCAAAATTATCCTTGAGGGTTGGAATAAACTTTCAAACTCTTGTAAATGTTGATATTTTTTTCTTCTCATTAATCCTATATAATAAAAGCCTAATATGCAAATTGTCCCCTCAACTGGGAGTTCAACCACTTGCTATGACGTGCGCTGATCACCAGGGGGCAACATGAAAGATGGCAGGTGCTGGTGATGCGGCGCTGGCAGTAGGCAGCAATGGAGGCACTCCAGGCCCCGATGGGCCCCGACAAGAGCTGAACCGGAGCAGGACGGTAGAGCAAGTTAGTGGGCAGCACCAGGCCAAGGCGGGTGCGAGCCACTGATTGCTGGGCAGGGATCAGTCACCCGCCACCACTTCCCAGGCACTGAGGAGACGGGCAGGGGCCCGATGCCCCACTCATCTGATTGCAGGGTGACCAGCGGTGCAACTGGGCCCCATAGGCAGTGACCAGAGGCAGCGGCGGGGGAGCAGGGCTACCACCCTGCTCCCTCAGCACCTGGAAGCCAAGCAGTGGCAGGGCGATTGGGCCCTGCAGGCAGCAACCAGCGGCAGAGGTGGGTGGCAGGTGGCTGGGGGAAGGGAGGGAGTACCAGGCCAGCAGCCAGCAGCCACCAGGGACCCTACCAGTGCATGAATTTTGTGCACTGGGCCTCTAGTAACAAATGTTCTTAATGGCATCTAAAATGGTGAATCCTTTCCAGAAACTTTTCAATTTACTTTGCCCAGATTCATCAGAGAAATCACAACCTATGGCACCCCTAAACTAACAAAATGTATTTTTTAAAATCTTTATCTGAGGACATTTTTGCCAATGACTTCTAGAAAGTGGATGGGAGGGAAAGATGGGGAGGGGAAGAGGGAGAGGGAGAGGGAGAGGGAGAGGGAGAGGGAGAGGGAAATATCAATGGGAGAGAGACATAAGGTCACCTCCTGCATGCACCACAACCAGGGCTGGGGAACCTGCACCTGAGGTACATGAATCAAACCCAGGACCCTTTGGTTCATGGGCTGATGCTCTAACCATTGTGCAAACTGGCCAGGTCACAAAATATATTTCTTAAATAAGGCTTGAAAGTTGAAATTAGCCCTTGATCCATGGGCCACAGAATGAAATTTGTGTTCACAGGCATGAAAATAACATTAATCTGATTGTACACCTTCATCAAAGCTCTTGGGTGACCAGGTACATTGTCAGTGAGCAGTAATATGTTGAAAGGAATCTTTTTTCTAAGCAATAGATCTCAACAGTGGGCTTTAAACTAGTCAGTGAGCCATGTTGTTTACAGAGCACATAGAGTAGATTCAGCATAATTCTAAAGGCTCTAGGATTTTTGGGATAGTTAAATGAGCACTGGCTTCAACTGAAAGTCACCAGCTGCACTAACCCCTAACAAGAGAATCAGCCTGTCCTCTGAAGCTTTAAAGCCAGACAGAGACTTCTCCTCTCTAGCTATGAAAGTCCTAGATGGCATCTTTTTCCAATAGAAGGCTGTCTCATCAATAAAATCTGTTATTTGGTGTAGCCACCTTCATTAACTAACCTAATCTTCTGAATAACATACTGCAGCTTTGACATTAGCACTTGATGCTTTACCTCAAACTTTTATGTGATGCAAAGTGTCTTTCCTCCAACCTCATGAATTGACCTTTATTAGCTTCTATTTTTTCTTTTATAGCTTCCTCACCTCTCAGCCTTCAGAGATTTCAAGGGAGTAAGGGCTTTGCTCTGAATTAGGCTTTGGATTAAACTTTATTCTCTGAATCATATCAAAGCCATGACATTTTTTGGCTATTCCAATTCTTTGATGCATATGATTCATTTACAAGGTGGTTCTCAGCCTTCTGGCCCTTTAAATACAGTTCCTCATTTGTGACCCAACCATAAAATTATTTTTGTTGCTACTTCATAATGTTGCTACTGTTATAAATTGTAATGTAAGTATCTGATATGCAGGATGGTCTTAGGCGACCCCTGTGAAAGGATCGTTCGGCTACCAAAGGGGTTGTGACACACAGGTTGAGAACTGCTAGCTTACAGGAATGTGGTGGCTGGTTTATGGAAACTACTGAAACTTTTTGATATAAGTAATAAGTCTGTTTCCCTTTCTTACTATTCATGTGTTCACTGAAGTAGCACTTTTAATCTCCTTTGTATTCATAATTTGGCTAATTGTTTGGTGCAAGAGGCCTAGCTTTTTGCCTATCAAGGCTTCCGGCAAGCATTCCTCACTAAACTTAATTTCTAGCTTTTGATTTAAACTGAGAAATGTGCAATGCTTCCTTTCACTTGAACACTTAGAGGCTCACTGTATTTCAATACTGTTATCTCAGGGACTAAGAAGGCCAGAGGAAACACAGATGAGGAATTGCCAGTTGGTGGAGCAGTCAGAACACACACATTTATTAAATCCACTAGGGGCCCGGTGCACAAAAATTTTGTGCACTCGGGGGGGGTTCCACAGCCCTGCCTGGGCCCTCTCAGAGTCTGGGACCCCTCAGGGTATGTCCACCTGCTGGCGTGCCTGGCCAGCCTGGGTGAGGGGCTGATGGCTGTTTGCAGGCTGGCCAAGCCCCCCAGTGGGGACCCTCACCCCATGGGGGAGTGGCCAGCCTGGGTGAGGGGCTAAGGGCCGTTTTCAGGCTACCCACAGCTCCCATTGACCCAAGGTCCCAGCGAGGCTGGCTGGAATCAGCTTTCTGGAGTTTATTTATCTTCTATAATTGAAACTTTGTTGCTGTGAGCCGAGGCCTAGGCAAGCAACAAAGCCTCCTGTTTGCATCAGCTCTGTGGCTCCTATAATTGAAACATTGTTGCCTTGAGCAGAGGCCCAGTCGGCTTAGGCCGCTGTTGCAACAGAACAGCGCTGGTGCAATGAAAGCCTCCTGTTTGCTCTAGCTTTGTGGCTGCTGGTCGCCATCTTGGCTGGGTTAATTTGCATACAGCCACTCTGATTGGCTGGTGGGCATGGCTTAGGTGTCTCAAAGTGATGGTTAATTTGCATATTACTCTTTTATTAGATTAGATTTGTCTTATATGGATGGCACTGTTCATTGTGCCTCAAAATAATGACAATAGTAAGTAATGTCAAAACTCACTGATCATAGATCATCATAACAAATATAATAAAAAGTGAAATATTGCGGGAATCACCAAAATGTGACACACAAAGTGAGAAAGTCGTATAGGTAAAATGGCACCAATAGTTATTCAATGCAGGGCTGTCACAGACCTTCAAGCTGTAAAAAACACAGTATATGTGCAGTGCAATAAAACGAGGTATGCTTGTATTAAATCAAAGCTTCAGCCTATTCCCCTTATTACCAAGATGGAGCAGCATTCTATGCAAAACATAATTTTTTTTTCCATTTTTAACTAGAAAAGTATCCTATCTAATAAAGAGGGAATATGCTAATTGATTGTCATGCCCTCACAAAGATGGCAGTGCCCACAGCCACATGATGGCAATGCCCAGTCCCCTCAGCCCCACCTCATCCAGCCAGAGTCCTCCAGTCTCCCCAGCCCTGCCTCATTCAGCCTCAGTCCCCCTGTCCCCCCAGCCCCACCTCATCCAGCCAGAGTCCCCCAGTCTCCCCAGCCCTGCCGGGGGGCAGCAGGTGCCATGTGCCTCATCCAGCCAGAGTCCCCCAGTCCCCCCAGCCCCGCCTCATCAAGCCAGAGTCCCCCAGTCTCCTCAGCCCCACAGGGGAGGGCAGTTGGGGGCAATCAGGCCGGCAGGGGAGGGCAATTGCGGACAATCATTACAGCAGGGGAGCAGTTAGGCATCAATCAGGCCGGCAGGGGAGTGGTTAGGGGGCTATTAGGCTTGTAGGCAGAGTGGTCAGAGGCAATCAGGCAGGCGAGTGGTTAGGAGCCAGCAGTCCTAGATTGTGAGAGGGATGTCCTAAACAGGTGGTTGGAGACCCCCACGGGGTCCCAGATTGGAGAGGTCGCAGGCTGGGCTGAGGGACGCCCCGCCCCTCCGTGCACAAATTTTATGCACTGGGCCTCTAGTAACTTGCTATTTATAGCAATAGTAGTAAAGTTTAAGGTATGTGTGTGTGTGGGGGAGGGGGGGCAACATCTCTTTTGCACTAAGAAGCTGCCAAATGTAAAGCAATAATTATACATGGCAAAAGTAGAGATCTAATCAGAAAACAAATCACATAACAATTTGAAATAGCAAAGTTTAATTTAAAGAAAATAACTAGTACAGGGGGTTGGAGTAAAGAAGGATTGACTAATAAGAAATAACACTGAAGAGTATAGGAATGACAAATATATGGAGCACTAACTACCCCTAGGGCTGGCCCAGAGCTTCCTCCAATTCCCCAGGACTGAGATGTAGGTTTTGCTGGAGGGTCTGGCTATGGCTCAATGAATGTCAGAAGTAGCTGTGCAGACTTGCCAATGGATCTTGCTGAAAATCCTTCCCTTCCAGGGTGCTGTTCCCTGAGAAGTTATTTTGCTACAGGGTCTCCATTCTGAAATCAACTGCAGTGGGTGCTATGGCAAGCTGCTGGCTGCTGCTGACCACTGTGCAGTGCAAGAACCAGCCACTGGAGGTGCTCACACCACAAGAGCAGGACAAAGCCTGCTGAGAGTACCCTTTACCCAGGAATAAAAACCCTTTTCTCCTGCAGTATCCGTTAAATACTCTATCTACTGACAAAGCTTCTTTAACATTCTGTCAGTTGGCAAAAGAGAAATTTTTAAAGAACTCAACTCCATATACACAGAGCATGCACAAAGGGTAAATGTGAAGCTAATTTTTTTTTAATCTTCACCAAAGGATATGTTCTTCATTGATTCTAGTGAGAGAAAGGGAGAGGGAGAGATAGAAACATCAATTGGCTGCCTTCCGTACGTGCCCTGACTGGGGATTGAACCCACACCTGGGTATGTGTCCTGACCGGGAATGGAACCCGCACCCCTTCGGTGCACAGGATAATGCTCCAATCAAGCCGCACAGGCCAGGGCTGGAGCTAAATTTTTAATAACTAGCACAGTCCACCCCTTGGGCTACTCAGTTTCTACATGGACTCTCTATACCTGTTTGAACTCCCATACAATTAAGAACAAACGAACAAAACAGAAGCAGAGGCGGCTTTCCCAGAACCAGGCTCTGGCAGCACAAGCAGCTTCTCCAGAACTCATTGACTACATACTTCTTTTCTAAGAACCAATCAGAAGAATGATACAAGGTTATCAATGGGAACATTGCACAAATTTTTTCATAGTTCACATTAGTGTCAGAAAGTTTTTTCCTTTATCTAACAGGAAACCTTCTTATACAAAGAAAGTTTTTTGTGTGTTTTTTAAGCACTACCTCAAGCACTGGACGTAAAATTCCAGGTCTATCACTTTTAATTGTAGTACCTTAAGCAAATAAGTTACCTAATGTTTCTTTGCCCTTATGAAATGGGGAGAATATCTACCTCACAGGGTTGCTGTGAAGAGTAAATCAATAAACTGAAGACTAAATCAACTAATGTGGGCACAGCATTTAGAACCCACCCTGCGTAAGTGAGCGAATGTTCACTGCTGGTATTTTACCTATAGAGATGGGGTTCGCTTATTTTCTGTCTCCCCAACCAAGAACGAATGCTCCATAAAGGCAGGAGTTTTCTGTTTTGTTCCTTGCCTTGTGCCCCCATCTACAATAGTTCCTAACACAAAAGTGGTGCTCAAAAACACTCCTTTAATGAACAAGCCGACCACTGAGCACATGCCCTTTTATACTGAAAGACAGTAATGGCAACTCTTCGAAGTCCTAAAGACATAGTTTACTATCTGGGAAACAGTTAACGGGGAAAAAAGGATTGATGCCAATCTCTTCTTTAAGAAGACAAACATCAGCAACATATTTCTCCCGTGTTTTAACTTGCCTGGAGCTTGCATTACCAGTTGTAAGGCTCAGGAAAATCACTCCACTTGAACCTCAATTTCCTCTTTTCAATGGAAAAGAGTAACTCCTTCAAAGGAATGTTGAAACTTTATACACACACACACACTAGACGCCCAGCGCACAAAAATTTGTGTATGGGGGGGGGGGGTCCCTCAGCCCGGCCTGTGCCCTCTCACAGTCTGGGACCCCCTTGAAGGATGTCCACCTGCTGGCTTAGGCCCACTCCCTGGGGGATCGAGCCTAAGCTGGCAGTCAGACATCTCTCTGGCAGTCCGTGAGTCCTCAGGGGATGTCCACTTGCCAGTGGGGAGCAGGCCTAAGCTGCAGTCAGAAATCCTTAGCACTGCTGAGGCGGGAGATGCTTCCACCACCACCACTGTACTTACTGGCAGCCATCAGCCTGGCTTGTGGCTGAGCAGAGCTCCCCCTGTGGGAGCGCACTGACCACCAGGGGGGCAGCTCCTGCATTGAGTGTCTGCCCCCTGGTGGTCAGGGTGTGTCATAGTGACCAGTCATTCCCAGTCATTTTGCTTTTAGGGTCAATTTGCATATTACCCTTTTATTATATAGGATATATTTCATTGATTTTTTTTACAGAGAGGAAGGGAGAGGGAAAGAGAGTTAGAAACATCGATGAGAGAGAAACATCCATCAGCTGCCTCGCACACTGCAACCAAAGTACTTGCCCCTCACTGGAATCAGACCCAGGACCTTTCAGTCTGCAGACCGATGCTCCATCCACTGAGCCAAACCAGATAGGGTTAAACTTTTTCTTTTAAGTGATGCATATATCTCAACACCGAGAAGACAAACAATCTAACTAAAAAATGGTCAAAGGACTTGAATAGACACTTCTCCAAAGCGGACATACAGATAGTCAATAGTCATATGAAAAAAATGCTCAGTGTCACTAATCATCAGAGAGATGCAAATTAAAACCACAATGAGAAATCACCTCACACCTGCCAGAATGGCTACCATCAATAAAACAACAAACGACAAATGTTGGTGAGGATGTGCAGAAAAGGGAACTCTCAGGCACTGTGGGTGGGAATGCAAACTGGCACAGCCGCTACCGCTGTAGAAAAACAGAATGACATTTCCTCAAAAACTTAAAAAGGCATTTTGACCCAGTGATCTCATTTCTGGGAATACAGCCTAAGAATCCCGAAACACCAATTTAGAAGAATATACGCACCCTTTAGTTCATAGCAGTGTTATTTACAATAGCCTGGATCTGGACACAGCCCAAGTGCTTATCAGTAGATTAGTGGATAGAAAAGCTGTGGTACATTCACACAATGGAATACTATGCGGCCATAAAAAAAGGAACTCTTACTTTTTGTGATAGCATGAACCTGGAAATTCTTATGCTAAGTAAAATAAGTCAGTCAGAGAAAGACAAATACCATATAATTCACTTATGTGTGCCATCTACTGAACCGAGGAACAAGAGAAACAGAGGCACGGATACATGGAACAGACTGACAATTGTCAGAGGGGAGAGGGGGAACCGGATGAAAGGAGGTGCACAGACAACAGTGTGATGGTGAGAGGGACGGGAGGGTAGGGGCTGGGTGGAGGAGTGCAAAGAGGGATAAATGGAGGCATATGTAATATTGTCAACAATTATAATAAAGTAAAAAAAAGATGCATAGAACAGCATCTAGTATACTAAAGCTTGTACTCTATTTTATCTAAATACGTATCTAAATGCGAATTCTGGTTTTTCAAGTTGGGCAGTGTGCAATCACCGTGCACTCAAACGATCTAAGCTTAAACTGAGAAAGTTGTTCTAACGTGGTTTTAGGAAAGAGAGATACTGTACAGTTTAAGTTTCATCAGCATGGCAAATTCTGTAGTCCCCCAAATCTCCCTTCCAGAATTTAGGATTGTGTTCTGGATCTTTTGAAAGTAAAATAAAGCATCCAAGATATAGCAAACTTACATATATCCAATTTAACAGAGAACCAAAGAGACCAGCAAATATCTGACATTAAATTTAATAGTAAATATTTTGAAAAGTGATCCTATTGATAAAACAACCACATCATTTAGCAGAAGAAAAATAGTTTATTCATATTTATATAATGTTGACATCTAAATTCCTAAAGTTCAATTTCATTCATCTGCTAGAATAGACCTTATCTACTATAAGCGCCACCAATTTCACAGCAATGTAAGTTTCAATACTTGACACCCTGAGATTAGGTTTTCAAGATGTGTAGGCTCCACAGTTACATCGTCAAAATCCCTTGTTGAGAGGTTAAATGACTGACTGATTTATACTCCCTCTCTCCCAACACAAACAAGTAGCCAGAGGCAGTGCAGGTCTGAACTGGTTTTCTCTACTTTATAGAAAAATCCCATCAGAGAAATTGGAAATATTGTTCTTCCATTTAGTATCCTGTGATCTACGCTATTATCTTCGGTTTTTAAAAAGATACACTAGAGATCACAAATCCCAGCTCTGCTAATTTCTTGAAGCTGAATCATGAAGGCGGAGGGGAGCACAGTGGTTGTACACAACAGATGTCACCATTCATGAAGTCTTCATTGGAAAACTTTGGGATGTGACACAACCGCCAGCTTACACAAGGGAGAAAATACAAACTAAGTTACTGGCAGCAGGAATGATGAATCGCCCAACCTGAGCTAAAAAGAAACAGAAGTATACCACTAGCTACACTGTATCTTAATGACCGTGGAGGCTTTTTGTTAAAACTGCGTGCTTTCCCCAGCTTTATACACTCATTTTGTAATACACTTTTATTAGCTTGGTAAGCATTTCAAGGCAACATCTGAGTTAAGATGAGCTTAAACATCTCTATATGATGACACTCTCAGACTTACTTGGTAACTTGCTAGTTACCCACGGTTAACAAATGCTTCATGTATGGGTTTTTTTACGTGAAAATGAAACACATTTTCACTTTTAACCCAACCAAAAAATAACATACACACACACAAATCCCACACACAAAAAATCCCTCTATTTAAATAAGCACTAATAGAAAAATGACCTTACGCGTAACCTTAAACACACACACACGGCAAGCGGGGGCGGGGGGACCCATCACTATCCTGGCTCCAGACGGATGCTCCCCGAGAAGAGCGGGGGCGCAGGGAAGGCTCACAGCCCCGAGGGGCCCTGGGCAAGTGCGGGGCGATCCCTCGTTTTCCGCATTCCGCCGCCCGCGGTGGCTCCGCGGTGCCGCTGGGGCCACAACCTCCAGCCTCCAACCCGGGGTACCCCAGCCTTCCTCGGGGTGCGCAACGCCAACCGCTGGGGGAAGGGGCTGACGGGCCGGGCTGGGCCACTCGGGGACCCCAGACAAGGAACTTTCTCCATCCCGAGCCGACCTCGGAACAACGGGTGCGTGTGCGGGAGGGCATTCCGCAGGAAGGGCCCCGCGCACCAAGGGCTGCGAGTCGGGAGCCGTCCCCGAGCTGGAAGCGGGGCGAGCCGCCCGGGCCCCCGCGCCGCGCGCCCCGACCGCGCGCCGCCCACACTCCGCCAAGAGCGGGAGAGCCTCCCCCGGGCCACCCGCTCGCCCGCGGCCAAGCCCCTCACCCTGGTGATTGAACAGTCTCCATATCCTGGTGAAGAGAATTCCCATTCTCGGGCAGCGGACCCCCGCCAGCCACCACCCGTCCGCCTGGCCTCCCCGGGCTTAGGCTGCTCGGGAGGGGAGAGACGCGCCGCAGCCTTCGCTTCCGCTGCTCCCGCGCTGGCCGCCGGCCCGCTTCCTAGGAACCGGAGGGAGGCCGAAGCCCAGGCCGCCTGGCCGCGCACGAGGGCCCGCCGCTGCCGCCGCGGCACCCGCCTGGCTCGGGGACATCGCCGCCGCGTTGTCTGCGGCGAGCCTCGCGGGCCACCGTCCTCCCCCAGCTCCTCCTGGGCGGCCGCGGTGGCGGCGACCGCGCGGGCGGGGGAGCGAGGGGCGGGGCGGGCGGGAGAGGAGAGCGCAGGCGCGCGGCCGGGAGGCGGGGCCTGGGGCAGGGCTCTCCCGCGGCCCTCGCTTCCCGGAGTGACCTGTAGGCGGCGGGACTGAGCCCGCGGTGCAGGCCGTGCGGACTCCGGAGCTGAGCCTGGAGCCTGCACTGCGGAGGTTTCCCCGCGGAGTTTTTGCGTTTTGTTTGCTGTCACAGAACCGGAATGCAAACAGGACTCTGAGCGCCCGGAGCCCGTCCCGACGCTGCACACGCGCTACAGCGCAAGCCCTGTCCTGCCCTCAGACATTCTGCTCCTGCAGGGACCTGGGGACTCAGCATCCTCCGTCAGACCTCGGCCCCACGCCCGTGGCTGCCCTCACCTCGGCGATGGCCTTACAGCCGTCTTTGAACCTCAGACTCTGACCTCTCCGACTTCCCCACTTTGAGGCCAGTCTTGCCCTAATCAATAATTTCGATCAAGTTACTCCCTTGTTTGAAAATCACGAGTGGCACGAAAGCTGTTGGAGCAGGAGCCCAAACGCCTTAGGTGCGCCTTGTCCTCGGAGCTGTCCTTTCCAGCGTAACTTCCATGGTTCCGAGCTGATGAAGCAGCGGATCAAAGGTTCTCTCCGCTTTTCCAGCCTTCTTGCCTGTACACGCTGAGCAGCAGTGTCCTGGGCTCTACAAATCTCACACTGTATAAGCGACCCTCTATGGTGGGATATTTAGTTCAAAACTGGAATGTAAGTGAATCGATAGGTATCATAGTTCTTGTCCTATGTGTAATTTTTTTAATCATTTAAAAAATTTTTATTACAATTCACGTGTAATATTATATTAGTTTCAGGTGTATACCAGTGATTTTCATTCTATAACATACTAAGTGATCACCCCATAAATCTCATACCATATGGCCCCACACTTGGTTATTGGGATATCATTTATTATATTCCCTATGTTATACTTTACAACCCCGTGACTATAATATGACAACCAATTCGTAGGCACTTCTTCATCCCTCCATTTTTTTTCACCCAACCCTTCTCCCATCTGGCAACCATCAAAACGTTCTTTTTTTTAAAAAAAAAAATGAATTTATTAGGGTAACCTTGGTTCGCAAAACCGTACAGGTTTCAAGTGTACAAGTCAATAACACATCATCTGCACACTGCATGGTGTGCCTGTTACCCCCATGTTCCCCACATTCTCCCTCTGGCTGTCACCACACTGCTGTTTGTCTATGTGTCATATCTATTTAGAGCTATAGGTACAGGTATATAGATATGTGTGGGGTTTTGCTTAATCCCTTCACTTTCTTTCATCTGGCCCCCTACCCACCTCCCCTCTGACAGCTGTCAGTCTGTTCCATGTATCCATGCCTCTGTTTCTATTTTTTTTCCATTGGTTTATTTTGGTCATCGGATACCACATATAAGTGAGAACATATGGTATTTGTCTTTTTCTGACTGTATTACTTCACTTGGCATAATAATCTCCAGGTCCACCTATGCTGTCGCAAAAGGTTAAGAGTTTCTTCTTTTTTACGGCCAGCTAGTACTCCATTGTGTAAATGTACCACTGCTTTTTTTTTTTTTTTTTTTTTTTTTGGTATAGCAAAGGTGCAAATTTATTGAAGAATAGGTACAGACTCCTAGGTGGGGAGAGGGAAGAGTCCCACAGAATGAACTCCCAGTTAGGGAGGGGGAAAGGGTCCCCTGTACCACTGCTTTTTAATCCACTTATCTACTAATTGGCACTTGTGCTGTTTTCAGACCTTGGCTATAGCAATAATGCTGCAGTGAATATAGGAGTGCATATATTCTTTCAAACTGATGTTTTGGGTTTCTTAGACGATACTCTGAGAAGTAGGATTTCTGAGTCAAAAGGCAGTTCCATTTTTATTTCTTTGAGACAATGTCAGACTGTTTTTCCACAGTGGCTGCACCAGTCTGTATTCCCACCCACAGTGCACCAGGGTTCCCTTTTCTCCACTTCCTTGCCAGCACTTGTCATTTGTTGATGATAGCCAATCAGACAGGTATGAGGTGATGCCTCATTGTGGTTTTAATTTGATAATTAGTGACATTAAATGTTTTTTTTCTGTCTATTGGCCAACTGTATGTCCTTTTAGAGGAGTACTAGTATCTATTCAAGTCCTTTGCCCAATTTTTAATTGGGTTGTTGGTCTTTCTGGTGTTGAGTTAAGTTCTATGCATATTTTGGAAATTAGTCCCTTATCAGATGTACCATTGGCAAACATCTTTCCCATTCAGTGGGTGTACTTGGCAATTTGTTGGTGGTTTCTTTTGCTGTGCAAAAGCCTTTCAGTTTGATGCAGTCTCCTTTGTTTGTTTTCCCCTTGTTAACCTTTCTCAAGGGGATATATCAGCAAATATATCGCTATGAGAGATGTCTGAGATTTTACTGCCTATGTGTTTTCTTCTGGGTTGTTTATGGTTTCACGACTTACATTTAAGTCTTTTATCCATTTTGAGTTTAATCTTGTGTATGGTGTAAGTTCGTGGTCTAGTTTCACTTTTTTGTATGTACCTGTACAACTTTCCAAACACCATTTATTGAAGAAACTGTCCTTATTCCATTGTATGCTCTTGCCTTCTTTGTCAACTATTAATTGATGCAGAGAGGTAGAGAGGAGAGAGAGAGATAGAAACATCAATGATGAGAGAGAATCACTGATCAGCTGCCTCCTGCGTGCCCCCTACTGGGGATTGAGCCTGAAACGCATGCATATACCCTGACCGGGAATTAAACTGCAACCTCCTAGTTCATAGGCTGATACTCAACCACTGAGCCACACTGGTCAGGCTGTTCATGGTTTTGACCCTTTTTAAAAAATATATATTTTTATTGATTTCAGAGAGGAAAGTAGAGGGAGAGAGATAGAAACATCAGTGCTGAGAGAGAATCATTGATCAGCTGTTTCCTGCACGCCCCCTATTGGGGATTGAGCCCACAACCCAGGCATGTGCCCTTGAGGGGAATCAAACCCAGGACCCTTCAGTCCACAGGCCAACGCTCTATTCACTGAGCCAAGCCAGCCAGGGCATTGCCTTTTTTTCCCTTTCCCTTTTTCTCTTTTTAAAGAAGACCTGTTTACATGTCATATAATACTGGTTTGTGGTGACAAACTCTTTTTGCATTTCTTGTCTGGAAAGCTCTGGATATGCCCTTCAGTTCTAAATAATACCTTTGCTGGGTAGAGTATGTGTTACTTTTCTTGTTAACTGGCCAAATTACTTACCCTCTTTACGCCTCGATTTTCACATATGTAAAAGCAGAGGATTTGTGTCTGAGGTCTTTGATTCTAGGTCACCTGATCACTATGATAATTAGTCTCTACTCTTGTTAGAGGCAATAAGTGGGGAAAAACAGAAGTTGTGTACTTCACCTTCACAAAGAAGCCCCCAAAAGCTCCCTCCATCCCCTTTCTATTCTCATTAATTTTGCTTAAAAAGAAGACAAAGCCCAGCTGGCCTGGCTCCGTGGTTGAGCATTGACCTATGAACCAGGAGGTTATGGTTTGATTCCCAGTCAGGGCACATGCCCAGGTTGCAGGCTTGATTCCCAGTGTGGGGCATGCAGGAGACAGCCCATCAGTGATGCTCACTCATAATTGATGTTTCTATCCCTCCCTCCCTCTTCTTTCCTCTCTGGAAAAAAAATGTACAAAGAAAAAGTGTGTGTGTGTGTGTGTGTGTGTGTGTGTGGAATGAAGGGAGTGGGGGGCTATAAGAAGCATTTGAACTGCTTTGCTCCCCTTCTCCAAGAGTTGAACGAAATTTTAAATAATCTACAATAAACTACACCTAAACACTTCACTTTTCTTAGTCATACACTATCTTATCTCAACATATAAAAAAAGTACAGCATATGAGTAAGACCTCAAGGCAGCCTAGAGATCATCTTAGTTGCCTGACCTAGAAAACTCATACCTGTAAAACAAAGGACAGCAAAGAGGACTGAAACATGCCTCTTTTTAAAAAAAAACAAAACTGTGCAAGAAAAGTCTTTTTTTTTCTTTTTCTTTTGAGGATTGTGGTTAAAAAGTCAAAGTTTAGAATAGACATATGAAGGAAAGAAAATTAATACACTGAGGAATAAAGTGAGAAATAAAATGTACTCACACTGGTTAAGCTACTAAATTACTAAAATCAAGTAGGTCGAGGTATAAGGAAATAATTCTATTCTTTTTAAAATATATTTTATTGATTTTTTGCAGAGAGGAAGGGAGAGATATAGAGAGTTCGAAACATCGATGAGAGAGAAACATCGATCAGCTGTCTCCTGCACACCTCCCACTGGGGATGTGCCTGCAACCAAGACACATGCCCCTGACCAGAATTGAACCTGGGACCATTCAGTCCGCAGGCTGATGCTCTAACCATTGAGCCAAACCGGTTAGGGCAACAATTCTATTCTTGTTTTAACTAGCCTGAAACCTGGATATATCTCAAACCTCAGATAATTCTCAGATCACCCCTGAAGGACTAAGGAAAGAATGTTCATGCATCCAATCCACCTGACATCCATTAGCCAAACCACTGCTCATTTAGACGATTATCACCTCAGGCCATTTCAGAGGCTAAGAATGTAGGACTCACTGCTTGTAGGAATGTAACTGGTACAGCCACTATGGAAAACAGTCTGGAGATTCCTAAAAAAATTAAGAATAGAGTTACCATGTGACCCAGCAAACCCTCTTCTGGGTATCTACCCCCCAAAATTGAAAACATTTATTTGTAAATATATGTGTACCTCTATGTTCATTGCAGCATTATTCATGGTGGCCAAGAGATGAAACAACCAAATTGTCCTTTAATAGATGATTGGATAAAGGAAATTATATATATTTGTGTGTGTGTGTGTGTGTGTGTGTGTGTGTGATGGAATACTACTCAGCCATCAAAAAAGATGAAATACTGCCATTTGCAACAACATGGATGGATCTTAAGAATACCATGCTAAGTAAAATAAGTCAGATGAAAAAAGTCAAGAAAGAACCATATGATTTCACATGTATGTAGGATATAAAACTGAGAGCAACAAATGAATGAACAGACAAACAAAAACTCATAGACAGACACAACACTATGGTGGTTACCAGAGGGGTAGGGAAGAGGGAAAGTAGAAAATGATAAAGGGGGTCAAATATATGGTGATGGAAGGACAACTGCCTAGGTGGTAAATACACAATGCAGTATACAGGTGATGTATTATAGAATTATGTATTTGAAAGCTATATGATTCTATTAACTGATGTCACTCCAACAAATTTAATAACATTTCAAACAAAACTGATTCTTCTTGAAAATGTAATTTCTACTGTAAGCACCCACAGCTTTTCTTTTTTCTTCTGCACACTCTGGGTATTGCCTTATTGGGTTTCTGGCTTGCAACCTCTAAAAGCCTTGAGTAAATCTTAATAATTTATTTCTAACAAAGCCTTCAGACTCTTTTTTAATTCCTTCGACATACATGGTGCTAGCATCATGGGATCGGAAGAATACTTCACTTCAATTCCAGTGCCACTGTTAGGTCTGAGCTCACGCCCCTTGTGCTCTGTCATCTCCCTCACCCCTTGTGCTCTGTCATCTCCCCAACAGCTCTGGGATTCCATTTAGGAGTCCCCTCAAGTTCTGGACTTCCCTCCTTCAGCTGATGTTCAGACCTTCATTCTTGGGTCCTCTGATCCTCGGTGCCCTATTTTTAAGCCCATTACACAGGGGAAATCCAGTTCTGGAATGCCTGCTGGATTTATGGTCCATCCTCTGCTAAGTATTTGTCTAAATGAACCCTGATATAAAGGATAATTTGGAGTTAGAGTGGCCCCTCTGGAGATCTTTTGAGATTCTGAAATTAGTATATTTACTTACATAATTAGAGAATCTTAGAAATGTTAAACAAGTTGAAGGAGAAGCATTTTTTTCCCAGTTGGTACTTAGAGACCCCTAAGAAATCGAATGATTCAAAGATAGACAACATCTCCTTTGTCTGGCTGTGACAGCTTTCAGGGGGATTTTTCTTTAAAATTTTCCTCTAACAAGTTCTCCAAAACTTCCTTCCAGGAACTCTAGCTGGTTATATATACAAAACATTTTAGTCCCTCCTCTTGTGCCTTTTTAATAATAAAGCAAACCAATTTAGCCAAAATAATTTAAAATTCTAATGGCCACTAAGGCAAAACTTTAAGTTCATCTGAAGGGGCCTCCCTTAAGGAAAGAATTCCAAACCTCTCTGAAGACAATGGAATTCATTCGTTGATATTTAGAAGCTTTTGTTGACATAAAAAAGCAAAGTACTAAAAGGAGTTTAAAGGAAAATTTGGCCAATTGAGCAGGTACTTTAAAATCTTACTATTTTTCCTGCCTGAACCCTGACAAGATATTTGAAAGGATTTAATAACTTTTGGATTAGAAAATTGGCACAATTGGAAGCTGAAGATTCAGAGTCCGATAGGAGTGTTTTTAAGGCCTCCTCCCCTAAATTGAGATAAACTGTGTACCCAGAGGGAAAGAAGAAAGTGAGGAATGACCCAGTTGGATGGGTAGATCAACCTGTGGTGTCACTGAAGTTACAATCTAATTTGGGGGTAATTGAGAGTAACTGTCCTTATCGTACAAATCTTTTCAAAACCAGAAATGGAGATCTGCAAGCAGTTCAAATTCCACCAGTCTTTACCATCCTCAATTCCCAAGATTGAAGAAAAAATAGAAAAGAAGATTTTATATATATACACACATATACATATATATGTATATGTATATGTGTGTATATATATATATACTAGGGGCCCGGTGCACAAAAATTTGTGCACTCGGGGTGGAGGGAGTCCCTCAGCCCGGCCTGTGCCCTCTCACAGTCTGGGACCCCTCAGTGGATGTCCTATGATGGCCCCAGTCTGCCAGGCGCCTTTTGTGTGTGTGTCTGTGTGTGTGTGTGTGTGTGGCCACTGAGGACCTGCCCCCAGCTGCATCTGAGGCTCGGAGCAGTCCTCCTGTGTGTGTCTACCTGCTGGGGGTCTGCCACCAGGCACACTGTGGAGGCTTGGAGCAGGCACCCCCTCTATGTTGATCTCTCAGACTCTTGCCCTCCCCTGCATGTTGTTCTCTTTTTTGAGCTGTGGCCAGGGCTGGGTGCTGCCTGCCTCCCAAACTTGCCTACTGCCCATCTTCCTCCAGCCACCAGAAAGCAGGGAAAACCCCGCCTCATGATCAGGCCAGCCTTTTCCTGCTCCCTGATCCCTGGAAGGGACCTGGGAAGCCACCAAGCAGGCCGCCAACTCTTTCCTACTCACCCGTCCCCTGCTGCCTTCCTTTCCCACTTCCCGGTGCTGCCAAGGGGTCTGGGGAGCTGCCAAGCAGGACCCCGGCCCCTGCAGCCTTGCTTTCCCGCTCCCCGGTGCCCTGCCAAGGGCC
>PVJC01033959.1:0-19090 GCA_004026665.1 Murina feae
CCCTGCTCCTCCCCACAGTGGCCCTGCTCCTCCTCACAGTGTCCCTGCTCCTCCCCCACAGTGTCCCTGCTCCTCCCCCACAGTGTACCTGATTACATGAAGTTTAAGGCAACTGATGACGGGAACCATGACACCTTCCCAGAGGAGTTTCTGGTGGTCCGTCTTGTTGCTTGTCAATCATGATTGCTCTCCTCCTGAGCTTCTGTGCACCTTCTCCACACACGTGAATCCGCCTATCCTTCCGCAGCTCTTCATGATCAGCAAGACCAGGAGGTGGAGACCATCACCACCCATCACCTGTTCTTCCTGCGCCCCCGCTGGCGCTCCATATCATCCACTGGATCTGGCGCTTCTACTTTGAGGGCTTCTTTTACCTCATGACCGTGTGGCCGGCGTTGTCCAGTCCCTCCTCTCCTGAAACTTCTACTTGTTCATCACAAAAGTACTCAAGGGAAAGAAGCTCAGTCTGCCACCGTAAGTGCCCAAGGCCATCACCGGCGTCTGTCCTCAGGGCGCTCAGACGGAATCTTATCACAACAAAGGCACAAGGTGCTCCATACGGAAAATCAGAAACTTAACTCCTTGTTGCAGATAGTCAGTCATCAGTGGCTCTGTAAGAACAGAGGATTTCTGTTCAATGCGTTTTGCCTTATCTTTTTTATTACTATGTACAAAGATTTTTTTCCACAAAGAAAGTTAATGCTATATTAATAAATTCAGTGTGTAGCTTCTATTGGGGTAGTTCCAAAAGTGAAGATTTTGTGAGAAATAGTGAAAACTTCTTTAAAAAAAAAATTCTTTAAAACTTTTGATTCTTTCTGTCTGCAATGAAACCATACTTCTTGACAATGGTTAGATTATATATTCTTCAATCTATCAAACTTGCATTCCACTATATTTTTTTGCCAAAAGATGACTCATATTTGTTTGAGACATTATGTTCAGTTTGGTGTGTCTGTTCAAATTTCTTCCACTGGGTATGAAAACACTACATTTAAGACCGGTAAGGATGACATGCAAGTCTATGGTTTTTATCACCACAGATGGTGAGATTCTGAATGTGGATGGAATCTCATTTGAGAGTCACCAAAGGTGCCTGCTCCCCTCCCCTGCTAAGAAGGGTCTGTTTGAGATTGTCCCATGGGTGTCGAAGGACTTGGTGGGCAGAGGCTCTGGGCTGCCATCTGAGTGCAGGATGAGAGGGACATTGATGATGACTTTGGATCTATGACTCAACTCCTCTGAGGATTAGGACACAAGGAGTCACCTATCACTTTAGTTTACAGTTCCGCAAGATTGCCACAACCACATCCATGCTCAGATTCCAACACTTTTTCAAATCATTTTGGGTGGTAAAAAGATTGACATATTTTTAAATTGTCAGCACCAATTACCATTCCTTATAATCTTACTTTTTTGTTTTTACTGAGCTCTTGCATGATTTATCTTGTGTTACCACCTTAATAAACATTTTATTAAACATAAAAAAAGAAAGTAACCGTTTCCTCATGCTATCACCAACACTTGGTATTATCACAGTTTAAACATTTGCTAAGCTATTATTACATTACTAGGAGCCTGGTGCACAAAAATTTGTGCACTCGGGGGGAGGGGGGTCTCTCAGCCTGGCCTGTGCCCTCTTGCAGTCTGGGACCTCTCGAGGGATGTCCACCTGCTGGCATGCCTCACCAGCCTGGGTGAGGGGCTGATGGCTGTTTGCAGGCTGGCCAAGTCCCCCAATGAGGACTCTCACCCCATGAGGGTGTGGCCAGCCTGGGTGAGGGGCTGAAGGCTGTTTTCAGGCTGCCCACAGTCCCTTCAGAGTTCGGGTCCCTACTGGGGTGCCTGGCCATCTTAGGTGAGGGGCTGAGGGCTGTTTTCAGGCTGCCCACAGCTCCTATTGACCCAATGTCCCAGCGAGGCTGGCTGGAATCAGATTTCTGGGGTTTACTTAGTTTCTATAATGGAAACTTTGTTGCCTTGAGCGGAGGCCTAGGCAGGCAAGGAAGCCTCCTGTTTGCTTCAGCTCTGTGGCTTCTATAATTGAAGCATTGTTGCCTTGAGCAGAGGCCCAGCTGGCCTATGCTGGCAGTTTCCTCCATCACTGGTGTAATGGAAGCCTCCTGTTTGCTTTAGCTCCGTGGTTGCGGGCTGCCATCTTGGCTGGGTTAATTTGCATACAACAACTCTGATTGGCTGGTGGGCATGGCTTGGCTGGTGGGCGAAGCTTAGGTGTAACAGAGTGAGGGTCAGTTTGCATATTACTCTTAGATTAGATTTTTTTTCAAGTGCATTTCTCTGATCATGAGTGAGTTTGAGCACCTCTCAAGTTATTTTCCTCTAGAAAGGGTTTGCAATAAACAACAGGAGAGCAACTGAGACCTGTTCTGTGCTGTGCAGGAAGCCAGTGAGTTTCTTTGTGAAGAGGATGCTGTGGGGTCATTTGACTTGGAGGTCCGGGGCAGGTGGCTGGCTGGAGTGGTAAGATCACACTCTCATTAGGAATTCGCCTGGGGGCCACAAAGGAAGCTGAGCAGGTCCTTTAAGCATGTAAGTGATGGCACTCAAATCTAACAGAATATTAACCCCGAAATCAGGTCTGAATTTTCAGGCACAGTATCTATCTTTGGATATGGTTTAATGTTTTTACCCTTGATTTATGTGTGTGCCTTCCTTAGCATCCCATATCTCAGCAGCATGAATGTATTGAAGTGATGGAATTTAGCAAATATGTTATGGTTATCATCTTTGTTGCTAAGAGGGAATTTGGAAATCTGACAAATATTATAGCTTTCATTTTCAAGACCCATTTTCAAAGCAGTTTCACTAACAAGCCTCCTGATTTACCATGCCATTAACAAAAATAAGTCTTTCTGGACAGCAGTACAATTCACACTGGATTAGCACAATTTACAGCTTTTTCAAGATACAGATAGGGAACCTACTTATAGTATACTATATGTACACTATAATTGTTTGATACCTTTTTCAAAATAGCAAAGAAACATTTCTGTGATAGAGTAATACATAGACTTGCTTTTAAGACACCTCAGCTCATTTTCCATAAGCTCATCTGTTAAAGACAGCATCCTTCAAGGATGAAGCCCCAGATCTCAGCAAGGTCTCCTGTTTGCCAACAGTGATTAGGAATTACTTAGTTGCTAACAGCCCTTCGTCATTGATTGAAAAAGGAAACCTTTTCCACTTCAAGTTGAGGACGTGGTGCTTAGATTTTCTCCTTTAAATAAAATGTTATCCAGAGATAACCCTTTGAATGTGTACCTAGCCACACACACCGTTCAACAAAAGAGCAACCATAATAAGCAGGGATATCGAGGACTTAGGACACCGCTCAGTAGGATAAACCTGTCCTTTTTCTTTGTAAAAGTCAGGGAGGAAACAAATGTCTGCCAAGCAGAGGGAGTAAGGAGAGGAGCCTGTCAGTAAGGAAGATATTCTGCTGCGGGGAAACATTGGAAAGCCTCCTCTAGTCCATGGAAACTGTTCTCTATAATCCTTGTATTCAGAGGATCTCAAAGTGATGGGCCCATTACAAAGTCCCACTGTGCCTGGTGAGAGAGATGCCCCATGTGACAAGGGCGCCTTTCTATGGCGGTGTCAATGGCATGGCCATCCAGGCGGTGGCATTAGCCTATGAATGAGAATAAGGAGGAACAGCTACAGAGATAGGTGGAAATCCAGGTCAGGTGTGGGAGACAAGGAGGAAGACTTCAATTAGAAGAGAGGAGACCAGTAGACTGCAGACTGACAAGAGGACTGAAAGTTCTTCATTGATCTAGTGAGAACAAAGGGAGCTGTTGGTAGAGTGATGGCAGCAAAAGCCACTTGGGAGGAGAGGAAATGGTTGCAGAAGTTAGAGACATTTAAAAAAAATTTTTTTAAAATTGATTTCAGAGTGGAAGGGAGAGGGAAAGAGAGCAACATCAATGAATAGAGAGAGTTATTGATCGGCTGCCTCCTGCATGCCCCACACTGGGAATCAAGCCTATAATCTGAGTATGTGCCCTGGCCTGGAATTGAACCATGACCTTCTGGTTCATAGGTCGATGCTCAACCACTGAGCCACATCAGCAGTCTCTATTATTCTTAATATAGTAGATTACATTGATTGATTTTGTATGTTAGACCAACCTTGCATTCCCAGGATAAACAGCATCTTGTCATAATGTATCATCCTTTTTATGTGTTGACGGATTTGATTTACGAATATTTTAAGAATTTTTGTGAATATGTTTATAAAGAGTATTGGTCTACAGTTTTCTTGTAATTATTTTGTCTACATTTATTATGAGGATGATACTAGCTTCAAGAGATCAGTTGGGAAGTTCCTTTGTTCTCCATTTTCTTAAAGCATTAATATAAGGTTGCTATTATTTCTTTCTCAATTGTTTGATATTATTTACCAGTAAAACTCTGTAAAGCTGGAGCTTTCTATATGTGAAGTTTTAACTAGAAGCTTAATTTTCTTAACAGATATAAGTCTGTTCAGATATTCTCTTTTGCCTTGAGTCAGTCTTGTAATTTGCATCTTTAAGCAAGTTGTCCATTTTATCTAGGCCATCAAATGTATTGGCACTTGTTCATAATATTTAGTTATTATTATTTTAATTGTAGAATAATAAAGACATCATTTTTTTTTTATTTCTGATTGGTAATTGGTGTCTCATTTCTTTTTTTTTCTCTTTTTTAAAAAATGAATCTGGGAGCTTGTCTCAGTTCCGATGCCTCTGTACTAGCATCCAGAATTTCCTTTCATCTCTTTATCTCTTCCTGGCTCCCTTGTCTCAATCAAATTCAACAGTGTATACTTGTGTCTGAAATCCCCCATTAATTCCCATGTGCTGGAGTTAGGGTACACCAGAAAAGCACCTTGTCAGGGCAGTTTGAGAATTCAGCAGTGCAAGGTCCCTAGAGAAATAAATGGCAAGAGAGTGCCACTCTACTCCACTGGGGTTCTCTGCTGTCCGTGAAGGATGGATGATACTTCTGAAGAGTCAACTGGTGTATCCCACTCCTTCCTCCTGCTGCCTTCACTGAGCCTCTTTCACTAGCCTGCCTTTCCTTCCTGATCAGGCGATGGATACAGGTTACTATGTTAGTTGGGTTTCGACCAGAGGACACCCAGCCATAAGAACTTGGGGGCAGGCAGTTTATCTGGGAAGTGATCTTAGGGTGCTCAAGAGGAAGTGAAAGAGAAATGTGAGAAAAGGCCACGGGGGTGGGCAACTGGGGCTCAAGTTCACTAGGCACCTTCTCAGAGAGACTGTGGAACTCACCACGGAGCTGACCCAGCAGAAGTCAGGGAGGCTGGGGTAATGTTAGAGGGTTGCCCTGTGACAGTAACTCCCCCACACTTTCAGAGTGAGCTTAACAACATTCAACAAGCTCCCAGGGACTGAAGAAAGCCACCAAGCAGCAAAGAGAAATGCAAGTGTTTGAGGAGGAAGATGTCTGCCAGTACAGGATTGTCTACCACAGCTTCAGGTGAAGTCAGGTGGAGCTGGGCCTAGGAGGAGATGGGCAGGACTTCTATGATCTCAGAGGCAAAGTCATGTTAGAATCAGAGATAAAAAACCAGTTTTTGACATTTACCGTTTAAGCATCCAAGGTTTGGATGTCAGACAGTAAAAGACTTGGCAGGGAATTTGATGCTAATCTCCCCCAGCCTCCCACCTCCAGATTAGATAGAGATTCGACAGGTTGGAGGAAGGTGGCGGTAGGGGAGGGAGCACATGGACAATATTGAGATGTCTCTGTACACAGCATTCCCTAGGAAGTTCTGTGGGCGTTAACGGCCAAGAAACTGTGTCCCAGGGAGGATAAATTGCCCATCACTCATCGCCTCCTCCTCTTTGGATAGGATACCCATGACACCCATGTACTCTCCACAGGCAAGGGTGAGTCTTTATCTAAGACATTGTAAGACCCACCCAACTCATGCGGGTGCCACTCTTTTAGAAGCTCTGTAACCTTTAAATCTGTAGAATGGGAGAGTGGTGGGATACAGGTCCCGGGTCACCTGGGAGGGTGATGAGAAGTGTCTCTGTTCCATAACCTGCACATGCCCCCTCAACGCCTTAGCTCCCAGAGGCAGTTGTCCATTTCTGAAGAAATCCCACACCCCTGACTCAGAGTGGTGAGGCATAGACCAAGAGCCAGGTCTTACTCCTGCAACCCTCTGCAGCCCTCTGCAACCCTCAGAGCCCAAGAAGGGAAACAGCTGCTCTGGATCACCTCTGGGGGCCTCTCCTGAACCTCTCCACCACGAGGCTCTTAGAGACTCCTCCTGCGAGAGCGCTGTGGTGTAAGCTCTCAGTCAGATGGAGCAATAAGAGAGGTGGTGCAGCTCAGGCCAAAACGACAGGGTGAAACAGCCTGAGAGGCCTTGGGGTCATGGTCATGGAGCAGAGCCACAGGAGGCGTTCTGAAGCTCCAGGACCCTGGACCCCACTCTGAGCATTAGACCCAACCTGTGGGGTATTTACGTGGAAGCAGTAGAAGCTGCAATTGGGGGGCTGGCATGAGCGTAAACGGAGGCACAAGAAGTGACCAGGTTCAGTACTAGTACCTTGACCCTTTGCTCTTTCTCTCCTCACAGGGGCCCCTTCTCACCCACCCAAGAGGCCCTGGAGAGGGGAGGTACAATATTTCCATTTTATAGGTTGGAACCAGAGGCCCAGTGAGGGACTGCGATATGTGTACAGCCATGAGGTGAGCTCACCAAGCCTGTCTCCACCTCAGAGGACGGGCAGGAGTGGAGGCAGCACATTCTGCTGCCCAGGAGCTCTGTGGTCTTTGGCAGACACGTTACATCTCTGAGCCTCAGCTTCCTCACTTGTAAGACTATGATGATTACTCCCATCTCTCAAGGTTGCTGGGAGGCTAAAATCTGGTAGATAGTGCACGTGACCAGTGGATCCTGGTCCACAGATGCGATAAGTTGTTCTAGTTATCACCCCTCCTTCCCATACATTGAATTTAGTGGAGGAATGACACCTGACAGCACTCAAATCCAGCTGTAGTTGTAAGTCACGCGAGTGGTCCCCACTGTGCTGCCCCCTCCCCAAAGCCCAGCCTCCAAGGAGCAAGCACTCTCGCTTGAATTGTAAAGCTTTTATTGCTGGAATCCTTTAGTTAGACACGTGGACATGGCGGTTGCAGAGACTCCTCAATGATCAGGCAAGCAGCTTCCTTGGGGCTCCCGGCAAGGATGGCTCCATTAACATAAAGGACTTGAGTATATTTTATTCTGCAAAGAGAAAGTCAGGAAACCTGGTGACCTCAGGGGTAGAAGATCTGCACTGGACACTCCCTGGGCCCTCTGAGGAGGGCCTACAGGCCTGTTTGAAGGGTGACCCCTGGATCTGAGGAGGTAAAAGTGGGTTCCTCCCTATCTCCTGCTCTAGAAGAGAATCCCAGGATGTGTCTAGAAGCTTCCGCCAATGGAACAGAGAGAGGAGAAAGGGTCACCATGGTGAGATGGAGGGCGGTCTTGGGTAGAGCAGGAAGAGGTTGCTGAGGAGGACATGGTGGGTCCAAGTGCACCTGGAAGTCTCCAGGAAAGAGGAGCCCAATCTACTTTGTCCTCCTGTCCTGTGGACACTGGCAGCTAAAGTAGCAGTGTTTCCATCATCACTTGGGGCAACTTGAAGTTGGGAGGTTGGAAGGGGGCTTTTGGAAGGTGCCTCCTCTCCTGGAATTTGAGGTACAGAATGGCCTCTGGGATCCAGAGAACAAGGCAAATGAGGGTTTTAGTGGGGATGGAGTCGGGGGCTTGATGAGTTAAGGTAAAGGACTCAATGCTAATGGTGAGCTGGAGAGGCTGAGTCAGGGTCTGACACTGAGGCCAGGTGGTGTCACGCAGTCAGGAGAGCCTGGAGGTGTTAGGCTGGTGGCCCGGCAGATGTGAACAGTCAGGGCCAACCTAAGAGCTCAAGGGCTAGACTGAACCTTCCCAGCTGGCCTTTCCCCACATCTTTGGTGTCTGCCCATCCTCTCCACCTCAGACAGACAGACAGACACACACACACACACACACAGCCAGACCCACCAGCGCGGAGATAGCATGCTCCTTATCTTCTTCTGTCAATTTCTGATCAATGCAGTCCTTCAGTTTTCTGGCATTGGCCAATATTAAAGAGTTGTCTTGGTATTTTTTCACTTGTGCAACATATTCATCTGGGGTTCCCGTCAGGAATATGTTAACATCTTCTTTCACGGCTGGGCAAATGTCACAATCTGAAACACAAAGCAAGTTGACACAGTCTCATGAAAGACACTCATGAAAACACACTCCTTCCTTGACCACCCCTTCCCCTACATGCTCAGGACAGGACTGCCCGGGAAGCCTCAAAACCCCAGAGAACCCATGTCTCCAGGCACCCACTTCCACTGGAGATCAGGAGCGAGGCAGCCCAGAGCAGCGCGAGGGCACCGGCCCCCATCATGGTGCAGTTGGAGGTGCTCCCCACCTACCCTGGAACCCTTTTAAACTTGCTGTTGGCCCCACAAGGGGAGGGAGCAGGGACAGGAGGGGCCTGTATCTGATGCCTTCTTTTCCAGGAGGTTCTGCCAATGCCATTCCCAGGCCATAGCTTGGAATTCCCTGGAGCTATGGAGGTTGGCAAAATCCTAAGTCACCGAGTCAACAAAGGGCACTGGCTCAGCCCCCTTCCCCTCTCCAAGGCTGTCTGAGGTCAGCTGACACTAAAAACGTAAGAACTGGAATGTCCTAGGTTGACTAGGCAAGGGGCACAAAGGTGCCCAAACCAGGCTTCCCGAGGGAGCCTAGTGTCAGTCTGTCACAGCTGCCTGCGTACTTGATGGCAGGCTGGTCCCCACTAAGGATTTCTCAGGAAGCTCAGTGCTTAGCTGGCTTCACGACTAGCACCGGGCAAGGGAAGGCCAAGTACAGGCCCCGGCCAGGCTCTCTGGTGACTGCTGCCTCCCCTGCTTTCGTCACAATGTCCTTGATGTGCTCAGTGGCCTGCCTTGGGCCAGTCCTTGAATCTGTTTCTGAGCCCTGAATCCTCCCCTACATGCTGGCTCAGAAGTCCTAGTTGCCTGCAGACCAAGTCTGCCACCTGCTTACTTTGATAGCACCTCAATCTGACGCAGACATTTCATCTCCACCCCCCACCCCCGCGAAGCTGCTTCTTTTGAGATTCTCTGTATCGTTCACATATCATTTCTCTAGAGCAACAACCCAATGAAAAGCCACGCCCGCTGTGGCCCACAACCCCTGTGTGATTTGTACACTAGCCCCCTCCTCCCTGTCCTGCTGCCTCTCTAAATGTATCCCTGCACTTCTCTCCTCCCTCACTGCCTCCATCCTGCTTCTGGGCCATATCAAGTGTCCTGCAGAGGCCCTTTGCAGGTGCTGCCCTCGCTGCCTGGAAAGCTCTTTCTCCAAGTGCAGCACGATTCACGGCCTACTTCCTCAGTTCGCTGCAACTGTCACCTTATCAGAGAGACTCCCCCACACTCTTGACCCCTTCTATAAAAGGGGGACCTTCTACCATACCACTCTGTTCTCCCCCGACATATCTTCCTCCATAGCACTTCTTGTCATTGGGGCTTGTGCTGCACTTCCTCTTAGATGTCTGATGAGCACCAGGAACGTGAGGGCGTTGCTGTGCATGCTGTCACATCCATAAGACTGGGACCTGGGCTGACACACAGCAGGTGCTTCACCAATGATAATTAGATGAAGGGAAGGAATATCTCATTGCTCTGGAGTCTATACAAAAAGGAACACTTCACTTACATTTGCTACATATGTGCTTTGAACACTGCCTGGGATTAATTAAATAAGATAAAGGTTTGAGATGTTCTGACAAATCAGAATTAAGGAACTTTCTGTTGGAATAAGGTTTGCTGAAGCCCAGAGTTGAAGACAGGACATGTTTTTTGACTCCAGTCAGAACCCTGTGCCAAACAGGATTCATATCCTGTAACTGCTCTTGGCAAAGAGACACCAAGCACTGAGCTCCAGCTGTTGATTGGCCCCCACAGAGCCCTTCCTTGCCGTGGCTACTGATGCCCAGGGCCTGTTCCTTTGACGATCACCCCATGAGGGCTCAGGTCATGATGTCCCTCAGAGGCTCCTGGGCACCTGTTAGCTGAGAAAGTAAATACTACATGCCCTCGGCTGCACAGGAGGCCCTTTCTCTACGCGGAGCAGTTTCCGTGTGGTGGGACACCTGGGCGAGAACCACATGTCCGGTCCTGCACAGGGAGTTCCTGCAGTCCTCCCCCCAGCTCTGCGAGCTGATGTCGCCCAGTCCCAGGGTGGGTGCCACAAGGCCCTCTGAGACATCTCCAGATGGTGGGGACACTTGTTTCCTTGTCATGGCCTTGGCTGTCATGAGGAGCACTGGCCAGGTAGTGTGGAGTGGTCCCAGAGCTGAATTTGTCTGTCCCTTTTCTCATAATTTAGACCGGGGTTTAGACTTTGGGTTCTTGGGAAGACAGCACAGAGGTGACGAGCCATTCTAGTCTCATCGCATCTGGGCATCTGTAGCATCAATGTCTTATCACTGGTTACTTTAGCTTTGGTCACTTGATAATGTCATTTTTTGCCAGGTTTCTGCACTGTTTCCCCATTTCCTTACTCTTTTCTATGGGAATGAGTCACTCAGTCTGGCCCCTCTTAAGGGGGTGAGGGTAGTATGCGCCACCTCCTGGGCGTGGGTCTGCATATTGCTTGGAGTCTTCTGTAAGGAGCACTTCTCTTCTTCCCATTGCTTCATCTATTCAATCATTTACATCAGGGTAGACTCACATATATTACTTTATACTTTGGATTATGATTTAATACTGTTATTTTGTTGTCCAAATTGTTCCAGATTTGACCATTGGGAGCTTTCTCAGGATTCTTCCTGCCAAGTTTTCATGAACTGTCTCAACTTGTTAATGCCAACAAATGATTTTCCTAGAGTACAAGGCTCAGTTTAACACTTGAGAGTTTGAGCAGATTGAGTGCCACCTCTGGTTGACTGGCACTCTAGTCTGTAGAAGTCTAGTCCACAGTGGCCTGTGGGGCTGTGGACACCTCTGTCTCTTTCTGACACAGAGACAAACTGCACAACCCACACCTGCTCACTCATGTTTCTGGTTGTGCTGTGTAGTCAGCCCCTCTTAGGGCAGGCTCACTGCTGGAGGACGAGACAGCGAGGTGAAGCAACAAGACTGGGGCCACTGGGAGTCAAGGAGGTGCCAAGGAATTTGTCCCCTTAAGGGTGAGAGGGAAACGGGTGGTGGGATCTAAAAATGGAGCATTACCAGCCCTGAGAAAACCCATGCGGCCACAAGTCCTGCACCTTCCCTGATTGTGAGTGACTCAGAGCCCAAGGACCATGGCCACCCCTTCTTGGGGCCCCATCCAGCAACTGCATCAGCTATGATGTTCAAGGGGCTCCAGTCAGGCCCAGCTCCCCACACTCACCTCAAGAAATTAAACCTGCCCATCAGTTTTCCAGGTGATTCCTTGTTTAGCTATAGTGGCATAGACCCGCCTTGACCCCTCCTGTGATTTCTGTCTCTATATTTTGGGAGAGTATTGTATTTGGAGCCAGGATAGTTTCAGGGAAGGGTGACCAGGAAAAATGTGACAGTTGGTTCTGGACAACAGAGCAGTTGGCTCAGAGCGAAGTAATTTAGAAATGTCAGCCCCGGTTGGATTTTGGCAAAGGTAAAACCACAGGTTTGCTCTCAGTTTGCTTCCCACATTTAACACCCCGATGGCTGAGGGGCCACCTGTGCCAGCTCCTTGCCCACAGGCTGTTGGAGCTCCTGGGGTGTGGGATGGGCTCAAGGAACTTGTTGTTTATAAAGTAGCAGAAACCCTGCCCTGGGCAGAGCATTCCAGCAGCTGACATGATGAAGGGGACACTGTTTGTGCTGACTTTGCTGATGACCAGAGAGCTGGGCATCCAGATGGGTAACAGGAAGGAGGGAAGAGTGGCCTTCCTGATCTTTGCCCTACTATGTCTCACTCCCCTCCCCCCATGGCGATCCCTGGGCAGCTTCTAGCAACAAATTTAGGGGTCAGCTGGGAGATCACTGCCCAGGAGCCCTGCAGAAAGCCCCTGGGGTTTTCAGTCTTTCAATGGAGAGGTTTGGAGATAGAGGGTCATCAGTTATGCACACACGAGGGGGGGGGGAGGGGAGGGGCTGGGGTAGTGGCTCTTATTTGAAGGGCTGGGATGTCTGGGGCCATGGTCAGGGGCAGAGGGGCTCTAGTTCTAGGCCCTCTTACTGCTCCTTTCTGCTGGGAGTGCCTCTTAGGGAATGTTTGCTCTGTCTGGGGTGTGAGCGGTCCTGGGAGAGGGCAGGTGTCTGTGGAAGGTGAGTCAGGACACACTGGCTGTGTGTTACTTGCAGGTGGTGGGAACAGGAACCTCTTACGCTGGTGATTCCTTTGATGGGGTGTTTTTTGTTTGTTTTCTTAGCGGAAACTTGCCCTGTTTTTTATGAAGTCTTTGGCACATTGGCTATTGGAAGCAAATCACTGTTATACAGCAGCCTCAATCTGGTCCACGCTACCCAACCAGAAAAAGCGGCCTTGGGAAAAATCCAGGATTGCTACAATGAGGCGGGAATCCAATCCAAGGCCTTGGATCTGATCGTTATGGTAATTTACTCTCCTCCCCCAACTCTTGCTCTGGTGACATGCATGCAGCATATTGCAAAATGCCACATACAAATAGACCATGACATCATGGGGCACTGGACAGCTAAGAGCTATAACAGTCAAGCTCATAAATCTTAGCTCCACTCTACATCATGTATAACATACAATCACATGCTACATGCACATCCAACCTGTTCTTCTATCATACATGTCCCTATCGTGTCTATTGTGTTCAGTTGTATATCCCCTCGTACAACTGGAAAATAGGGGACTAATGCCAGTGTAACATAGAAAGTGTGTTGGCTCATGTGATTTTTCCCCAGATTAGGGGAGCTAACATTGCAGGAGTAGAATTTTAACCTTTGGCAGGAGAGACTTCAGCTCCTGCACAAGTAGGAGTCCTGCCACTCTATTTTAGAAATATTAAAAACGAGCACTGCCCTGGTCAGCGTGGCTCAGTGGTTAGAGTGTCGCCCTATGCACAGAGAGTTGTGGGTCCAATTCCAAGCCAACAGCACATAACTGTGTTGCAGGTTTAATCCCCGGCCTCAGTCAGGGAGCATGTGGGAGGCAATCAATCTCAATGTGACACATCTCTCTCCCTCTCTCTCTCTCTCTCTCTCTCTCTCTCTCTCTCTCTCTCTCTCTCATCCTCCCCCTCCCCAACCTTGCCATCTTCCATTCTCTCTAAAATTTAATGGAAAAAATATCCTTGGGTGAGGATTAACAAAGAAAGAAAAGCAAAAAACAAGCACCACTTTTAAATTCTTTTCCCAGAAGGGACTCGCTGGCTTTGCAAGGCTTCTGGCTTTTGGTCTGTTTCACTTCCTCTTGCGCCCACCTTGATGGCTATTCTTCCGGTGAGCCCCACTTCCACCTGCATTGTCTCAGTGCCCACAGCCAGAATTCCCCCCATGTCGTGTTAGAGGCCCTTCGGGCACCTTCTGCTACATGTAGCTGCTCACAGATATATCTCCTGATGAACTGTCTTTGTTACTGTTCTTTTCATACAGTTACGTAGATTTTGAAATTTGTCTCCCCCAAAGTGCTGACTCTGCAAAATGAGAGGTTTTTCAAGTGCATGAGGTTGTTAACAACGCATGCATAAACATTCATCCGCTGCACCTAACAGACGAGCCTTAGATACAGGGGAGAACACAGAAACTGACTTGGCAATTGCCCCCCTCTCAGGCCCAGCCCCACCATACCCTCCAGAACCACGTCATTCCTTTCCCTTTCTGATTCCGCTGGTTGTTGAAACAGCTGACCAATACCTGTGCGTGGGCAATTAGGAGCCATCCTCACCCTAGCCTGACTGATCACAGCCCCTCCCCAGTGCGGGCTTGTGATTCTTGCTGAGGATGGAGCTGAATCACTGAGGATGAGTGGGGTGATCTGGGGAGAGAGGATACCCTGCTGGGGGCTCAAGTCCTCTTCTCTTGTCATCTTACTCTCTCTAGAGCACTATCACCACCAGCAAGGAATGCATCGACCACGCAGGGGCCATGTTAAAGAAGGATGTCACTGAACTTCTAAACTGAACCGTTTTGGGAGGTGAATCTTTGCCACTGATGCCTGCTCTGAGCTCAATCTTCCTGCCATTCTCCCATGAAGCTGGAATCCAGACACCTGTCCCCACACTGTCTTCATCAGGCTGACTCGAATAAAGTAACTGCAGCTCAGATCTGTGTGCTGTGTCTATACTGTGAGGCCTGGCAGGGGATGCTGGGAGGTGGTGAGGCATGATGTATGGTGAAAGCATGCGGACTGGAGTCAGGCAGAACCAGGATGAGCTTAGGCCCTGCCACTGACAAGCTCTAGGACGTTGGACAGGTTGTTTTGTCTTTCTCAGGCTATTCCCTCATCCACAGGCTGGCACTGTGTATGAGGATGAAGTTAAATAACAAATGTAATCTCAGACTTGATTAGCCTGGAAGACAAAAATGTTGTCAACAGCTACAGATGCATATCTCGGACTCACTCATTTCACAATTCCCCATGAAAGAGCTTGGAGATTTCTCTCAGTGCTTATCCAAATAGGTCTGAGTGCTTATCCTCAGACCTATTTGGATAAGCACTGAGGGAAAATGCAATGCAAGTAAACTGAAACTGTTTTTTTAAAATTCTTTATTGTACAGATTATTACAGATGTTCCTTTTTTTTAACCCCCATAGCTCCTCTCCACCTGGTTCCCTGCTCCACCCCGTGCCTTTACCCCCACCACTGTCTTCATCCATAGATGTAAGATTTTTGTCCAGTGTCTTCCCATACCCCTCATGTCCCCTTCTCCCCGAGAATTGTCAGTCCATTCCCTTTCTATGCCCTTACTTCTATTCTATTCACCAGTTTATTCTGTTCATCCGATATTTCTATTGACTTGTTATATTCACTTGTTGATAGATATGTATTTGTTGTCATTTTGTTGTTCATACTTTTTATTTTTACCTTTTTTTTCTTAAAGAATGCCCTTCAGCATTTCAGATAATCCTGGTTTGGTAGTGATGTACTCCTTTACCTTTTTCTTGTCTGTGAAGCTCTTTCTCTGACCATCAATTTTACACGATAGCCTTGCTGGGTAGAGTAATCTTGGTTGTAGGTTCCTGCTATTCATCACTTTGAATATTTCTTGCCACTCCCTTCTGGCCTGCATGGTTTCTGTTGAGAAATCAGCTGACAGTCGTATGGGTACTCCCTTGTAGGTAACTGTTTTTCCCTTGCTGCTTTTAATATTCTCATTGTCTTTTGCCCTTGGTATTTTAATTATGATGTGTCTTGGTGTGAGTCCTCCTTGGATTCCTTTTGGGATCCTCTGCACTTCCTGGACTTGTAAGTCTATTTCTTTCACTATTTAGGGGAAGTTTTTTGTCATTATTTCTTCAAATAAGTTTTCAATCTCTTGCTCTCTCTCTTCTTCTGGTACTCCTATAATTCTGATATTGGTACGCTTAAAGTTGTCCCAGATGCTCCTTACGCTATCTTCACACTTCTGGATTCTTTTTTCTCTTCCAGTTGGGTGCTTTTTGCTTTTTCATGTTTCAAATCTTTGACTTATTGCAAACCTCTAGTCTGCTGTTGGATCTCTGTATAATATTACTAAGTTTATCGGCGGATTCTAGGAAATTCTTGAAAAGCCTTAAAACTGTAGTTCTGAATTCTATATCCAGTAGTTTGCTGTCTTCCATTTCTGTCATTTGTGACCTGTTTCTTTGTTTCTGCATTTTGGCTGCTTCCCTGCATTGATAGAGTGGCTTTCTGTGCTAAGTGTGCTATAAGGCCCAGTGATTCAGCCTCCCCAATCACCTGGGGTGGACACTCTTGTTGTATGCCTTTGAAGGCTGGGTGCTGTCTTGTTGTAGTTATCACTGGTAGGAAATGACCTACAGGCCTTTCTCCTCATTGTTTGGGGTTTGGAACTTTTGGAGTTCTGTCCCAGCTGCAGTCCCTTAGGTTATGCTGCAGGCATGCAGGTGCACAGCTTGGGCAGGGTTGTAAGTTGGGTGGGGCGGAGTCTCAGAATCACTGGGGCGTAGCAACCCACAATGGCTGCCCCTCCATGGACTCCGCAGCTTCTCCCGGCTTTGGCGCCTCCAAACCCTGGTGCGCCCGAGTCCCCGAATCTCTGCGTCAGTGATCGCTATGAACAAGTCTGCTAGAACGCCACTGGTTTTCTGCCCCGTTGCCTGACAGCCCGCATCGCATTCATTGTGACCCTGGAGTTTATAATCTCCTTCCAAGCCGCGGACCCAGGTGCAGCCGTCGCCACTCCGTTTCGCATGTGTCCGTACCTGTCAGTTTTGGCGTTGGGAACTTCTACTCAGTCTCAATGCACTCCTTCTCTTGCCTGCTAGTTGTAAAGGTTTCCCTCCCTTGGTTCTGGAGGATGGCCGTTTATCTGTATAGTTGTATTTTTATAATGTAGTTGTGGAGGCTGTGCATTTAGGTATATACCTCATGCCGCCATTTTGGTTCTTTCCTAAACTGAAACTGTTGACCCTATCCTCCTCCAATCATCTCTTCCCATTTCTACGCTCCACCTGAGTGATGGAGTCTCACCTGGATACCAGAGCTGTGGAGAAGGCATATTGTGTAGGTGGCTCATTGTCAAATTGAAGTTTCTGTGAGAATGAAGATTAGAACCTTCTATGCCATGATCTTGCTGATGCTGCATGTATGTCTTAGTCTTTTCTTTTTTAATATAGTTTTATTGATTTCAGAGAGGGAACAGGAGATAGACATCAATAATGAGAATCATTGATCAACTGCCTCCTGCACACCCCCTTCTGGGGTCGAGCCTGGAACCAGAGAATATGCCCTTGACTGGAATGGAATCCGAGACCCTTCAGTCCACAGGCTGCCTTTCTATCCACTGAGCCAATCCAGCTAAGGTTGTCTTAGTCTTTTTATGTCCTAAGTTAAATGGAAGAAAATGATTCATTCTATGTGTTCCTACTGACATTCAAATGATGCAGATTCCCTGAAAGGCATCATTTGTAGATGAAAACAGAGAAGATCGAATAACCTAATTGCTTCAATGGACAAAAATGGTATCACCTGATCTAAGTTGGGAATTCAGGTTTGATTGTCTCTGGTATCTGTGCTGTTTAACCACAAAGCTTCAAAAATTTTCCCTAAAGATCCTGAATCCAAGCATGACAGTGATAACAATACCAATAGTAAGTAGCCACATCAGCAGGCATCATAACTACATCTACTCAGGGAGCATTTTTGCTGTTCTCATTTTTGTCGTATATGAAGCCATTTGTTGGGTCCGAGCCCCTCTGCTAGGGACAGGACCTCCTTGGAATCTGGGAACTGGAAAATGAGAGTAGCCACAGGTAGATGGACATGCTTTATTACAAAGAAAGCAGCCAGCAACCCGCTGTTCAGTAGCACATTTTATACCAACTCAGACAAAAGAGGTTTCTCGCTAAAATAGTGACATCAGTGTTACATAGTACAGAGGTACACTGCACAGTGCATACAGTTGTACGTGTGTATGGCAAATAGGCCCTTAACATCGGTGTACTCTGGGCAGGGTCCCACACCATTTACTCTCATAATAGCCCTGTGAAGTAAGTACTAAATTACCCATTTTACCAATGTGGAAACTAAAGTAGAGGCAGATTTAGTAACTTGCACAGGGCAATACAGCTCCCAGCCTACAGGGTTGGGATTCACACTGAGTTATGGCTCCAGAGCTCTACACCAAGCAGAAAGTTCCTCACAGCCCTGTCAGAAGCAGCGGTCTTGGAGAAAACAGGCTGTGGAGGTGCAAGATGAATGAGAGGATTTAACCAAGGGAACAGAAGAGCAAGGGAAAGACTTTTTAAAAAAAATTCTTTTTTTAAAATTGATTTCAGAGAGGAAGGGAGAGGGAGAGTTAGAAACATTAGTGATGAGAATCAATGATCAGCTGCCTCTAGCACACCCCCTCCTGGGGACTGAGCCTGCAACCTGGGCATGTGCCCTAAGCAGGAATCAAATTGTGACCTCCTGGTTCACAGAGTCAACCAGCCAGGTAGGAGAGGCGTTTTATTTCATAAAGTAGTGACAGCCCTATTATACTGGATAAGATGAGCATTAAGTGGAAGCCAGTATATATTTACCGGCTCATCTCATGTGAATCTGTTGGTGTGTTGTGTGGTATGACTTGAGAATGAAAGTTTTCCCATACTTGATGCTCTCCAGTGAATCTTCATGTGTTGACTGAAATTATAGTAGTAGCAAAAATCTTCCCCATAGACTTTGAATTGACAGGCTTTTTATCCAGTGTGAGGCAAAGAAATATGAGTGTGTAGCCCTAACCGGTTTGGCTCAGTGGGTAGAGCATCAGCCTGCGACTGAAGGGTCCCAGGTTCGATTCTGGTCAAGGGCATGTACCTTGGTTGCAGGCACATCCCCAGCAGGGGGTGTGCAGGAGGCAGCCAATGGATGTTTCTAACTATCTCTCTCCCTTCCTCTCTGTAAAAAAATAAAAATTAAATTAAAAAAATCTAAACTAATAAAAGCGAAATAGTAAAATTAACCGTTTCTCCGAGACAGGGTAAGCCACACCAACCAGCCAATCAGAGCGGTTGTATGCAAATTAGCCCAGCCAACATGGAGGCCGCCACTCACGGACCTGAGTAAACGGCAGTTTCCATTGCGGCAGGAGCGAAAGTGAAGCTGTGGCCGCTCCGCTTAAACTGGCTCTAGTGAAACACAGATTTGAAACAATGTAACAACCATAGAATCCTCCGGAGCTGAAGGAAAGAGCAGCCTGGGCCTCACCAGTAAAAGTAACAATTGTTTCATTATAGACGCTGCGAGGTGAAGCAGAGGAGGCTTCCTTAGTAGTTAGTAGGCCGCCTTGAAGGAACAGTGTATCAATTATAGACTATAAACCCCAGAAACCGCCTTAAAGGAATAGCATCAATTATAGAAGATAAACCCCAG
>PVJC01033960.1:0-12500 GCA_004026665.1 Murina feae
TGCAGAGATGTGGGGCCTTGGCCACAGTCCCCTCCAATGGCTCTGCCAGAGCAGGCCGGTTCATTTCCGGCCTGTAGTCCTGACCCACACTACAGGGATACTTTCAAGTGACTAAAATGTATCCCTAAATAAAGATATTTTTAAATGCAACCAAATCACCAAGAAACAGGTACACAGGTTATTGATATTTTTAGAGTGTTATTTCCTTTGTTTTAGATTTGGTTAGAATAGCTTTAATGTAGTAGAGAGGCCTATTATCTGAAAAGCAGACTTATTATGAGCAGCCAGAACAGACTCATGTTCCTGATGGAACTGAAATCCTGCTCATTTATAGAGAAGGATGCCATTATAAGACATGCAACGTTACAGGAAAGAGGGAAGCAAAGGAGTAATGCAAGGAACACAAGGACAGAAAAGATGGTCACCAAGGACTGCCTATCCCATGTTCTTGGGAACAGTTAGGGAGACTACTAGGCTTTACAGCTCTTATAGAAGAACTAGAGGCCCAGTGCATGGCATTTGTGCATGGGGAGGGGCATCCCTCAGCCCGCCCTGCACCCTCTTCAATCTGGGACCCCTGTGGGATTGGGCCTAAACCGGCAGACTGACATCCCTCTCACAATCGGCTCCTAACTGCACACCTACCTGCCTGCCTGATTGCCCCTAACCCCTCTGCCTCGGCCACCAGCCTAAGCCAAGTCTGGTTTCCCTCTGCCAGAGGCAACCTGGACAATCAGGAGAAGGGACCCTCCCATCATCCTGCTGCTGCTGCCATTGGCAGCCACCATGGCTGCCTGAGCCTGGGCCTTGCAGCCCCACAAGGGCTGCCTGAGCCTTGGGCCGGCCCTCCCAGCAGCAGCCGCTGTGGCTTTGTCCAGAAGGGCGTCTGGATGGATGTCCAGAATACGTCTGCCCTAATTAGCATATTACACTTTTTTTAGTATAGATTAAAGGTGTTCTGTTTTTAACAAGTTTCTATAACAAAGAACAAAATTCTCTATTATTAATTTGCCCAACTTTTACCTGAATCACTAAAATCTTTTGTAGCTCTAAGATTTCATGAAATAGGGAAACCTTCAGAAGCAAAAGGGGAGAAATCAGATTAATTACATTTGGGGAGGAACCAAATTTAGTATTTTTTTAAATGGATATTTCCTGTTGAAAGCATTACAGACATGCTCCATTCTGTCCCACGGACCCTGTCTGCCTGCCCAGCCCCATCCAGGCCTTCACACACTATTGTCTGTGTCCATGGGTTATGCATGTATGTTTTACCAGAAAACAGTCTGAAGTTCTTCAAAACTAATCATTTAAAAATCACTATGGTAGCCTCAGCCTATCAGCAGTTTTGCTTTCCGTGGATGATTACCCATGGCCAATTGTGGTCCAAAAATATTAAATGGAAAATGCCAGAAATAAACAATTCCCAAGTCTTAAATTGCATGCCTTTTTGAGTAGTGCGATAAAATCTCACACAGCCTCTCTCTGTCCTGCCCGGATGTGAGCTATTCCTCTGTCCAGCATCTGCTCTATGTGCCTGTTAGTCACTTAGTAGCCATTTCCATTATCATACTGACTGTCAGGGCATCATGGTGCTTGTGTCCAGGTAACCTCTATTTTACTTAATAATGCCACATTCATATAACTTTTATTACAATGTATTGTTATAACTTCTATTTACTAGTTATTGCTGTTAATCTCTTATTGTGCCTAATTTTTTAATTAAAGTTTATCATAAGTATATATGTATATATGTATGCATGTATATATGTATGCATGTATGTATGAATGTATAGAAAAAAACATGTCACTTACAGGGTTAGTATTTGCTGTGATTTCAGGTATCCACTGGGAGTCTTGGAACATATTCCCTGAAGGTAAGGAGGGACTAATGTGCATTCGGATGTGGGTGTGTAATCAGGTAGATAGGTAGATAGGTAGATAGGCAGACAGAGATAGAGGTATGTACTCTGTCACCTAATACAGACAAAATCCTTGTGAAAAATCCCAGAGAACGCCTGCGTTTGATAAGAGTGGGAGAAAGTGGGAAACGATGCAGAGAATAGTAAGTGACTGAAATGTATATTCTAGGGCTAAAAGAAGACAATAAGTGATAAGCAAGTACCTGAAGAATAAGAATTATGCCCCAAACATAATTTCTCTTTTAAAACAGAAGTTGTTGGGATCTGAGATAGACCTAAAAAATTCATAGTGGTTTTGCTTTTTGGTGTTTCATTTGTTTTTCAGGAAATTGAAGTGCTCTTAAATACATTGGAGTCACCATTTACATACAAAAATAGATGAATGCAGGTTTATGCCACAGTCATAATTTAAAGCATGTTAAAACCAACTGAGCAGATAAATCTGACAGGTGAACAATGAATAAAGAACTTAGATGACAATAATGGAGAAATCAGCACAAGACTTAAGGTGATATGGAGTAATGTTTGGCAGATAGTGTGGCCTAAACTTCTTAAATTTAGTAACTCAAACTGCATCCTCTTTGGCAAAAGAGTAGTCTCTTAAAACTGTATATTATTTTTCAACATAAAAATAATATTTCATTGAAGGAAAGTGGAAAATAAAATAGTTACCCATAATCCTTCTGGACTCACCATGCTACTGTTATCATATAATACAATTCCCCTCTGCTTTTATTTTACTTAGGAAAGTATAAAATTTAGTATCATGTTTTTTGGGAGCTATGACATTATAATAATTTTATTCTAAAGGCCTACAAATAGGAATAATATCACCCATTCATTTAAAAATATATATTTTTAAGATCTCTGAGCTAGGAACAATGGATGTCTTTCATATTCTGGAGATAAATACATATTCATTCTAGTAAAGTCAATTTCTTAAAGTATCATGTTGCATTGCCTCTAGTTTTTATACAATAATTATGTATCATCTAACACAAAGCTATGCAGTTATAAATTCCTACAAATACATCTACCTAACATGCAAATCACCATGGAATAAGATGTTGTCAATGGAAATTACTATATTATTTGCAATAGCATTTAATTGGCAGGGGAAATATTCATGGTCTCTGATCACAGATAATGCTCAAGATACTAGTAAAATTGTTCACAGTAATAAAAACCTAGGTGTCTAGCGTCTTAATATTATGTGATATCGTACTCTGGGATACACTCATTTAATCTAACCAGAAAGAGCACACAAGTCCATGTTCTTAACTTTTGATTACCTACAGATAAGTGGAGATCAGACATTTTCAAAATATCATTCCATATCCTTTATGCTGTTTCTCTATGACACATATGTACTTTTAAAAGCCTAGTCTCTTCAACAGGTATCACTAACTTTAAAAATTTCAGAATTCCTCTTTGTCACTGTATCTCAGGTAATCAATCAGTCAGTCAGACCTCAATGAAATATGATAAAATTCACTGACACAAGGAAATGTAGCAAGATAACAGAATTAAAAGTGTTTTGAATTTTTCATCATCTAAAATAAAATTCTAGTAAATTATAGATTAGCCTGAATAAACTATAAAATATAGCTTTGTCCAATGGGCCCTACTAAAAATCTAAAGAATGCTCTCAATGATTAAGTCTCAGTGTGGGGCATCAAGATGATTTCAGGGGGTACAGAGACTTTGGAGTAAATACTGTAGTGAGAAGTTTGTGCTTTCTCTCCTTAATCCTGGTTATTTTAAAGAAAAACTTCTCATGAGTTTTATGATTGACTTCTTTCACTTGATAATATGCAATATGTATCCTCCATGTCTTTTTCTGGCTCGATAGCTCACTTCTATTTATTACTGGCTAGAGGCCCAGTGCACAAATTCATGCACCAGTGGGGTCCTTTGGCCTGGCCTGCGGAAGGGGCCAAAACTGGCTGACAGCCCCCAAGGGGTCCTAGATTGTGAGAGGACACATGCTAGGCTAAGGGACTCCACTGGTGCACAATTGGGGCTGGGGAGGGATGCAGGAGGGCTCCAGGGCATGTCTGGCCCATCTCACTCAGTCCCTATCTGCTGGACCCCAGCAGCAAGCTAGCCTGCCTGTTGGAACATCTGTCCCCTGGTGGTCAGTGCACATCATAGTGTGCAGTTGAGTGGTCTTAACATATCATTAGCATATTACACTTTGGTTGAATGGATGACCGGATGACTGGACACATAGCATATTAGGCTTTTATTGTATAGGATTAATATTCCTTTGTCTGAATGTACAACAATGATTTATCCACTTACCTACAGAAGGGCATCTTGGTTGCTTCAAAATTGTGACAATTCTGATAAAGTTGCCATAAATGTTTTTTTTGTGTGTGTGTGAATATAAGTTTTTAACACTATGGGGTAAATACCAAGAGTTGCAATTGCTGGGCTATGTGGTAGAAGTATGTTTAGTTTTATAAGAAACTGCCAAAATCTCTTCCAACATTTCTGTACAATTTTCCATTCCCAACAGCAATGAGTGAGAGTTGCTCCACATCCTAGCCATCATTTGTCTATGATGTGATAGCTTGTTGTCAGTGTTCAGGGTTTTACCATTCTAAGTAGGTATGTCAAGGTACCTTATTGTTTACTTTGCAAATTCACTAATGACATATGATGTTCAGCATGGTTTCATATGCTTATTTTTCATCTTTTTATCTTCTGTGGCATGGTGTCTGTTCAGGACTTTTGACCATTTTTATTTGGGTATTTGTTTTATTATTGAGATTTAAGAGATTTTTGTGTGTGTGTGTGTGTGTATTTTGGATAACAATCCTTTATCAGATACATTTTTTCAAATATTTTATCCTAGTCTATGGTTTGTTTTCTCACTCTATTGCCAATTTCTTTCATATTTTTCCTACTGTGATAGCTTTATTAGATTATCTACTATAGGAATTAGAGACTTTGAAAGAGTTTTATTAGATTATTTTTCTAAGCTGCCTATTAACTCTAAACACCTTAAGAAGTGTATGTTTTCAAATGGTATTTGGTCATCACTACATATCACAGAGTGCAATAACATTAATAAAAGCTACTCATTGACATATTAAAGCATTCCATTTCTTATTAAGCCTGTTAGAAAAAGAATATTAAAACAAGCATACTTCCCCATGTATTAATACATTAATAGAGCCTAGCATGCAATTAATGATAGGGTACAAAAGTTGATGAGTAACAGTCTGGGCTAAAGAAAGTCTATGATTTGACAGCATGTTAATTTTTCAGATTGCCATTATTAAACTCTGAGGAACCTGAGAACTATGAATAAAGTCAGGCTGTCCTATCTGGTTTCTTGAATGTTTTTCTCAGTGAGGGGGCATTGGCTTTACATAAGAACCACAGCACAAGACTTGCAAAGGTAATTTGTGAAATGTAGGTTATTAGAATGGTTATATTCGGTTATTGTGTATGTTTTTCTCTAACTAAGAGTCCTGCCTACCCTTGTCTTTAATAGGTCCCTGATAAGCATATGATGGAAGGCCACACATATAAACACATCAATTTTGCATTATTTGCATAGGATGGCATAGCCTTTTCACAGGTGATTTTCCATTATTTTCTTGACAATAGAAATACAAAACACTATAAAGTAAGGCGAAGCTAAAGAAGAGGTGGACTGCATCTTGTCACAGACTGAAGCACAATGAGTGAGCTGAAGACGTTTCTCTCAGCTAGGATTAGAGTTGTCCCCTTAAACAAACACACAAAGAATGGTCTGCTTCTCCAACCGGGTGTGGTGAAGACTTCTGAACATTTACACAGTGGCTTGGGTAAATTTCATCATTGTCACCCATTCTCAAGGTATTTAAACTTTACCATTTTGCAGATCTTATAGAACTATTTTCATTAACTCCTTCAAGCATAATCTTTTGACATAATAAAGAAACAATGCTTGAATCACCAATTATAAAAATATGATGTGTTTTTTTCTGATGGCAGAAATGAAAGAATTGTTTAAGCTGTGTATAATGTAAAAAGCAGAAATAATCACTATAGTAATTTTAAAATGTAATATTAGCCAAAAGTAAACTGGAAAGCAATAGAGTTTTGTTCTGAGATGTATAATCACTGATAAAATACCTGCAAATAACAAATTTTCTGGTGGTAATATTTTTATATTACTTATTGAAAGGGTGTTGCAGGACTGACTCCAAACTGTTCCTTTTGTTCTGTATAAATTGCTCCTTTGCTCTGTATCCTCCATCTTGTGTAACTATGTTCCTTACCTGCCCCTTTTACAAGAATGTAACAGTAGCCTGCCCCCCCTTTTCAAACCGGCCAATAGGGATGCGGAGGAAATGACCCAAGTCCCAATTAGGCTAACTGCATCCTACCCCCTATGCAACCAGACCCTGGCCCTTCCCTCGACCAATCAACAGGGGCTGCACACATTACCCCACCCACTACTTCCAGACCCCCTATAAAACCTTTGTTCTCCCGAAACTCACTCTCTCTCTCCATCCCACTGCTTGTCAGTGAGTGTGGGAGACTGAGCTCGAGCTAGCTCAAATAAAGGCTCTTTGCTTTTGCATCAGACTCGGCTCAGCTCCCTGGTGGACTTTGGGGATTTTGAAATCTGGGCACAACACTTATCACAATGTGTATTAGTTTTGTAGGGCTATGGGCACAAATTGCCACAAACTGGATTGCTTACAAAGCCCCAAATTAAGGTGTTAGCAGGGCCATGCTCTCTCTGAAAGCTACAAGGCAAAATCTCTCCTAGGCCTTTCTCTTAGCTCTGGTGCTGTGGGCAATGCTTGATGTCCCTTGGTTTATAGATGCATCAATTATTTTCCTCTGTCTTTGTGCTTAGTTATTTCTGTGTCTCAATGGCTATGCCTCTGTTTTCTTGTAAGGACAGTAGCCATATTGGGTTACAGCCCACCCTAATTAAATATGATCTCATTTTGAAGTGATAACATATTCGGCCCTAGCCGGTTTGGCTCAGTGGATATAGCATTGGCATGAGGACTGAAGGGTCTCAGGTTTGATTCTGATCAAGGGTATGTACCTGGGTTGCAAGCTTGATCCCCAGCTCCTGTTGGGCGGGGATCATTCGGTAGGCAACCAATCTATGTGTCTCTCAATGTTTCTCTCTCTGTGTCCCTGTCCCTCCCTTCCACTCTCTAAAAATCAATGGAAAAATATCCTCACGTGAGGATTAACAAAACACACACACACACACACACACACAATGATAATATATACAGAAATCCTACTTCCAAAGGGGGTCATGGATTTGGGGGGTGATATTATTCAATCCAATGAATATATGAACTCAGGATACAGATCAATCTGAACGTGAGTTCTGACTCTAATTAGTAGCCTTGTAATTTAAGACTAGCTATATATCAGTCTATATGTAAAAGGATAATATTACTTATTTTGCCAAGTCACTGTAAATCTTACTAATATTTGTAAATTGTCAAATATGTATCAGACACATAAAAGGCTCAAAAAGTATCAAGTCACAATTTTTATAATTATTATTTTTATATAGAATCAGAGAATCTACTTATTTTGTAAAAATTTATCTTACTGTTGAAAGTATTACAGATGAGCCCCTTTTCCCATTAATCTGCTTCTTATAAATGCTCAATTTCATGGTAGAATTACAGAAAAAAAATCATAATAATGTGGAGAATTTTGTAAAAGTGTCACATTATTGCTTTGATGCTAAAATATTATCACTTTTTCTTCAGCCTTGTTACACTACACACTTCCCAGAGCTCAGCCAAATGTGTAGGAGGCAGATGGAAACACACTGTCCTCAGAACTGATCTTAATGAAAACACATGACATAGTGCTTTATACCACTTCAAAAGAACTATTCTACCCCCTTTTTCCTCTTTATAAATATCATTTTAATATTCATAGCCAACCAATCAATACTTATTCATCATCCACTATATGTAAACTAATGAAGCAGGAATTTGGGGAGGATATAGGTAGGCTTAGAATTGGGGTTCATGGAAAAACACAGGGCTACAGACTGGGAGAAGGTACATCCCCATAACACAAGGAAGCCAGGTGCAGCGACATCTCCATAAGACAAGGAAGCAGCAACAATTGCATTCCCATAAGACAAGGGAACTGGAAGCAGCCAGGAAAAGCCTATCGATACAAAACATAGAGGTGGAACAGAAGAAAGGCCAGAAGGATTAGGAGAACCATGAGGGAGGAGAGCCTCACAAGTCCCAGTGAGGTCTGACCTTGGAGTTCAGGGGTTGCAAGAGTGACCAACTCCAGGGGAAATATTGACCAATCAGAGGGGATCTCGGGACACAGAAACTGCAGCCTTTATAAGCTGTAGAGAAAGGAGACTCATTGGGACCATTTCCCCCTTCCTACTTGGGAGTCAGTTCTGTGGGGCTCTTACCCCTCCCTTGGTGGGAGTCTGTACTTATTCTTCAGTAAATCTCCACCTTTGCTATACCACTTTCTGTTCGGGGACTCACTCTTCGATTCTGGCAGGCAAAGAATCTGGATTCCAGTCCAAAAATTCAATATCACTAATATGCTAAGTAATAGGAATAATAGAAATATTATATGATTATATGCACAAGGAGTTTGTAATTTATTTAAGAGAGCAGACTAACATAAAATAACAAGCATACTTAGGCAAGTCAGTTGTAGTTTTAACAAGGAGCCTACTCAACAAATATATATCAGACCCTTATAGTGGCCAGGCAGTATATTGGGCACCGGCTATACAAAGATGACTCTCTTCTTCAAGATGCTCTCAGATCAATGAGAGACACAAAAGAATGAGTAGATTATGCCTGCAGAACGTTGTTAACTTTAATGATAAACCTGTGGCGAATGCTGTGTAACATGAACAGCAGTGCCTCCAGGCTTCTGGAATAAGGTGACATTGAGTGGATTATTGAATCACTAGCAATAGATACTCCTTCAGAGAAAGAACAGAGGACAGATTTTTTTTTTAATTGAGAAGGGAAAAATAGTTTGTGAAAAAATGCACAGGGGCAAACAAATTCATGAGCATTTAAAGTTATTTATAATTCAGCTTGGTAGCATTTCAAGGCACTATTGAGAAAGGCCATACAGTGCATCTGGAGCAAAAAGCGGGACCAGAGTTTGAAGTATTTTAAATATATTAGAATTTGACTCCAATTGTCTGTGTAAACAAAGAGAATTGCAATAGAGTTCCGAGATAATTTCTTGGGAGTTGGAGGAGTAAAGAAATGAACATTTATTGGTTTCATACTTTATGTAGATAGAAGGTAATTTTATAGACAGTACCTATGCAATCCCCATAGCAAATCTGCAACGTGGGTATTAACTCCTTTCTACAGAGAAGAAAACTGGCTCAAAAGTGTTAACACAGTTAGGCTAGGTCACAGCACAAGTAAATGATAACATTTGACACATCATGTGTGTGATGACTACAGTAAAAGCCTTGGAAGAAATCCTTTGAGTAAAATTTGTATAGTACAATTGTTGGTAAGTAAAATAACTGACCAAACCACTTAAATAAATCTGGGTTTAGAAAGTGCAAATTCTGAAGCATAAAAGCGTAAACTTTCACATAGGTTTGAAGGTGGTGACAATTGAGAATGAGGAAGATTTCCTGGGAAGGTAGTAAAATTATTAAAATAAACTTTAGATCAGTTCCATTTCACTGAGATAAATTAACATGAGAATTTATCAAGGAAGATATTGAAGTACCAATTCAGATATCATGTGATGACCCTGGTTCTACAGTCAAATAAAAAGTGGCTATAGGTAGGAAGTTTGTTGGCACTGGGACTAAAACAGGATTGTTTTCTTTTTAGAAAGAAAAAAAAGCATTAGAGGTTAAAAAGTATCTAATTTTAAAATTGGTTGGCCTTTAGAACATAAAGAAAGATAAACATATTTCTAGCCATGTAAGAGTAAGAATAGGAATGTAGGTGACAGAGAGAAAGTTTGCTAAAAGAATCTGAGTTAGTGAGGCTTACAGAAGATACATTGAGATATTACATGTCGTTTTAGAAACACTGAGTTTGAGATGACAGGGAAATATCCAAACAGCAAATCCAGTAGTCTCCAGATATTGCAGATCAATCAACATGCATTATTAATGGCAATGTGCAGTAGTGAGAGAAAAATGCACTTGTGATCATGTCTCCTGTTTTTCCTCAGATCATTTTTCCAAGGTTGGAAATGCTAACACATAAGATCAGTTCTAAATAAATGGGTGGTTTCAAGCGTCAGAAAGAGTCTGATTTATTTTTTCTTAAGGACTGGTTAAAAGAAAAGAAGTACTTGAAATAAAGATTTCTTCCTATGCTGCAGCAATGTCACTGTGATGCTTCTTCTGAAGTCCCCTTTTGGAGGTCCATGTGAGAGTAGGCAGGGGATATGGGCTAGAAGCAGATTATCTATTTGGTGACCTCACAGAATGATTTTAAAATGAATAATATACATATGAATACTGACTCAAAGTAACATAACAGTCATAGTTACTTTACGTTATACTGTTTTTATTGTCATGCTCCTAATTATGGATTGTTCCTATAAAAATCTAGATAATGGGGGGCTCTCTGTGTGAGCAGGGGAGGCACAGGGCAGCTCTATACCTTTAGGTCAATTTTACTTTGAACATAAAACTGCTCTAAAAATCAAGTCTGTATAAAAACACAACAACACACAAATTATGATCCTTATAATCAATGCCACCATTAAGGAGGCAATTGTCTCAGTCCAGAAAAAAAAAATTAAGCCATTTTGAAATAGAATTTGTAAACCTGAAACACAGGTTAAGGGAAATGAGTAAATGAAAGAAAGAGTTAGCTAAGCTTCTCAATATTACATATGCACAGAATTAAGGGATGACAGAGAGAAAAGTAAAAGATATGTGAGAAAGAAGGAATTGGGTAGATGAGCTAAATGATGGGACAGCTAAAGAACTTTTAAAACTGCACGTTGAGCCCGAGCTCATTTGGCTCAGTGGAAAGAGTGTCGGCCTGTGGTCTGAAGGGTCCCAAGTTCAATTCCGATTAAGGGCACATGTTGGGTTGTGGGATCGATCCCCATTTAGCAGCATGCAGAAGGCAGCTTTTCCATCATTGATGTTTCTATCTCTTTCTCCTTCTTCCTCCCTCTCTGAAATCAATAAAAGTAAAACTATAAAAAAAAAGACATGTTGAAATTGTTTATATTCCTAAAGTTTTCCAAGATCTCCATTTTCCCTCTAATCCTATTGCATTCAAGGATGGTATTTAAAATCTTTGATAATTTGTGTGGAATGGGCACCACAAGTGAGGATGGACACACTGATCAATCAGAATGGGCAACAGCTCTTTGCTGTAAAACCAGTTTGACCTTGCTGTTGCAGAGTGCTTGGATAATAGCTCTGAACTCATCTCTGCAAAATGTCCTTATCAGAAAGGTGTAGTGTTTTTTTGTTTGTTTGTTTGTTTGTTTTGCTTGTTTGTTTAAGTGAAAAATTGGGCCAAGATTCCTATCTTCTTGAAACTGCATGCAGCTGAGGTGGCACACAGGAACCACAGGTGGTAAACGGCCTGAAGCAGAAACCAAAAGAGATTCTGAGAATCTGCTGAATGTTGAGGAGGGCATGGGATTCTGCAAGGATTGGAAATCAGAGGTGCAAGCCTATATTTTTGAGATCTTATGAGAAAAGAAGAAGTAGCTGGTATCTGGACCATTTTCCAGGTTCCTATGCAGGATAATTCAGCACTTTCTTTTTCAATGTTTGCAAAATAACATTATGATAAAGTGCAAACACCAAGAGAAATACTGCCTGAAACGTTATAAATCTATCAGAGGACCTCAAAATCTCTACACCCATTGGTATACTTACTGGTTATTACCCTTTGTTGAGTCTCTACAATTGGCAATATAGAGCACATTTTGCATAATTCTGTTATTTTCCAGATTATAGTCAAAATAAACTTTAAAGATGACTTTCTATAGAGCAAACAACTACAGACTCCTTTATTTCCTGGAGGTCATCATCTATATATTCTTCTGTCCTTTATGTTGCCCAATACATCAGTTTTTAAATCCTCCTCTCTTGAAGGAAACTGTGTGGCTATAGCATGACTAAGATTTGATTCCAATATTCTTAACTTAGTTCAAATATAGGAGTTACATTTCTTGCAGGATAATGCTTTTTTAAAATTCTGAAGGGGCAACTGTTCCGGTATACCGTGGGACTTAATTTGTAGTGATAATTAATTGTAAGGTAAGAAGTTCAATGATGTTATTTATTCTTTAGGAAAATATAAATAGAAACATCAAAACTTAAATAATCTGCATTTTAAATAATAATATTAATAACACCAATCAGAAAGGATATATGCATCCCTATGTTCATAGCAGCACAATTTACCATAGCTAAGATCTGGAAACAGCCTAAGTGCCCATCAGCAGATGAATGGATTAGAAAACTGGTACATCTACACAATGGAATACTATGCTGCTGTAAAAAAGAAGGAATTCTTACTATTTGCAGCAGCATGGATGGAACTGGAGAGCATTATGCTAAGTGAAATAAGCCAA
>PVJC01033960.1:17500-19078 GCA_004026665.1 Murina feae
GTTTCACTGCCACTACTCCACTTTTAATTTTGGTTGTTCCTCCAGCACTTAAAAAGTGGCGCTTTTCTTCCATTCTGTTTTACCACTGCCCTAATTAAAAAACTTATAAGGATGAGCAAGGGGACGACCAGCAATTTCTGCTGGTCAGGGAACCATTTCCAAGGCAAGAACATACATTTCAGGTTTGCCAATATAAACACTTAATGAAGGAAATTTGCTGAAATGTCGAGCAAGACTTATGTATGTTTCTTCACCACCCTCTGTGTTCAAGATCAATGATAGCAATCAATCAACTCGTTGAAAGGATTGATCTTTGTAATTGTGAAATTGAATAGCACAGGGAATGAAGCAATAGAAAGTAGAAATAAGGCTCCTTTAAAGTTTTGGAGTTTAGGTCTTAAAACAGTTTTTGCGCTGGCAGGTAAGGCAGCTGTTCACTTTCCCCACACAGAGGGACAGAATTTCCTTACTTTTCTTTTTGTACTTAAAGGGTCTCTGCCTTTTTTGAGGGCAGCTGTTTTAAGCTTCTCCAATATTGCTTAAAGGCATCATTATCCTCTATGTGTCCTGCCTCCATCGGGAATTTGCTACACTCAAGCTGTTGGTTCCTTTTGTCGCAGGTTGGCCATAAGCTGCAGGACTGACAGTGGTCACTTTAGTTCCAAATGGTAATTAATGAGGCTGAATGCTTTGGTCTGTGGGCACCGTCCTGATAATCAGACACTGTTTTTTTATCAAAGGCATTATTTTTCTTACTTGTAAACCATGAAATTAAGTTTTGTGTTTTTCTCCCCCAAATTGCAACATATGGATTTTTCTATTTTCGGTGAGAAAGCTTTCATATTCCATTTCAGGTTTGACCAAGGTGTGAAAGTCAAGATCAATAAAGGTTCTCATGTATGTGTTTCACTTTAAGTCCTATTCAGCATTCAGTGTTTTTGGATCACTACTCTGTGTGTGTTGGAGGAATAGAATACGAAGAATTACAATGCTTTAATTCCTACCTGGATTTAGGCAAGAGTCTCTTAAGCTTTCACCGAGTTATTAAAATAACATGCTCCTATCATTTGCAAGTCATTTATGATTTTGCGAAGAAGTAATAAATGGGTTTGACTCTTTTAGCGCTGCTAAGCCACTGGCTGCATAAGAAGCTCCCATGCAGAGGTTACTGGATGATATCCCTCCCAGATCATTATTAAGCTACTAGGGGCCCGGTGCACAAAAATTTGTGCACTCGGGGTGGAGGGAGTCCCTCAGCCCGGCCTGTGCCCTCTCACAGTCTGGGACCCCTCAGTGGATATCCTATGATGGCCCCAGTCTGCCAGGTGCCTTTTGTGTGTGTGTGTGTGTGTGTGACCACTGGGGACCTGTCCCCAGCTGCATCTGAGGCTCGGAGCAGTCCTCCTGTGTGTGTCTACCTGCCGGGGGCCTGCCCCTAGGCACACCGTGGAGGCTTGGAGCAGGCACCCCCTCTATGTTGATCTCTCAGACTCTTGCCCTCCCCTGCATGTTGTTCTCTTTTTTGAGCTGTGACCAGGGCTGGGTGCTGCCTGCCTCCCAAGCTTGCCTACTGCCCAT
>PVJC01033961.1:0-19084 GCA_004026665.1 Murina feae
AGCCATTCTGACAGGTGTGAAATGATACCTCATTGTTTTGATTTGCATCTCTCAGATGAGTAGTGACTTTGAGCATGTTTTCATATGTCTCTTGGCTTTCTGAATGTTCTCTTTTGAAAAGTGTCTATTTAGGTCCTTTGTCCATTTTTTGATTGGATTGTTTATCTTCCTTTTGTTAAGTTGTATGAGTTCCCTATAAATGTTGGAGATTAAACCTTTATCGGTGATAACATTGGCAAATATGTTCTCCCATGCAGTGGGTTTTCTTGTTGTTTTGCTGATGGTTTCTTTTGCTGTGCAGAAGCCTTTTATTTTGATGTAGTCCCATTTGTTTATCTTCTCTTTAGTTTCCAATGCCCTAGGAGCTGTATCGGTGAAAAAATTGCTTCGGCATATGTCTGAGATTTTGTTACCTTTAAATTCCTCTAGTATTTTTATGGTTTCTCATCTTACATTTAAGTCCTTTATCCATTTTGAGTTTATTTTTGTGTATGGTGTAAGTTGATGGTCTAGTTTCATTTTTTTTTTTTTTTTTGCATATATCTGTCCAATTTTCCCAACAACATTTATTGAAGAGACTATCTTGACTCCATTGTATGTTCTTGCCTCCTTTGTCAAATATTAATGGAGCATATTGATTTGGGTCGATTTCTGGGTTCTCTATTCTATTCCATTGATCTATATATCTGTTCTTGTGCCAGTACCAGGCAGTTTTGAGCACTGTGGCTTTGTAATATAGCTTGATATCTGGTATTGAGATCCCACTTACTTTGTTCTTTCTCAGGATCGCTGCAGCTATTCGGGGTCTTTTTTTATTCCAGGTGAATTTTTAGAGAGTTCGTTCTAGGTCTGTGAAATATGCCATTGGTATTTTAATGGAAAGTGCGTTGAATTTATAGATTGCTTTGGGAAGTATGGCCATTTTAGTGATGTTGATTCTACCAATCCATGAACATGGTATGTTCTTCCATCTGTTTATGTCTTCCTCTATCTCTTTTTTCAACATTCTGTAGTGAGTAGAGGTCTTTTACCTCTTTAGTTAAGTTTATTCCTAAATATCTTAATTTTTGTGGTGTGATGGTAAATGGGATTGCTTCTTTAGTCTCTCTTTCTATAAGTTCACTATTGGTGTATAGAAATGCCATAGATTCTTAGCATTAATTTTGTATCCTGCTACATTGCTGAATTCATTTATTAAGTCTAATAGTTTTTTAATGGAATCTTTAGGGTTTTTTATGTACAATATCATGTCATCTGCAAATAAGGACAGTTTTACTTCTTTTTTTCCAATTTGGATGCCTTTTATTTCTTCTTCCTTCTAATCGCAATGGCTAATACTTCCAGTACTATGTCGAACAGGAGTGGTGAGAGTGGGCATCCCTGTCTTGTTCCTGTTCTAAGGGGAAATGGTTTTAGTTTTTCCCTGTTGAGTATGATGTTGGCTGTGGGTTTGTCATACATGGCTTTTATTATGTTGAGGTATGATCTTTCTATTCCCACCTTGCTGAGAGTTTTTATCAAAAATGGGTGTTGGGTTTTGAAAAATGCTTTTTCTGCATCAATTGATATAATTATGTGGTTTTTATCTCTCAATTTGTTTATGTGATATATCACGTTTATTGATTTGCGGATATTGTACCATCCTTGCATCCCTGGGATAAATCCTACTTGGTCATGGTGTATAATCTTTCTGATGTACTGCTGGATCCGATTTGCTAGGATTTTGTTGAGGATTTTGGCATCTATGTTCATGAGGGATATTCGCCTATAATTTTCTTTCATTGTGTTGTCTCTGTCTGGTTTTGGTATTAGGGCAATGCTGGCTTCATAGAATGAGCTTGGAAGTGTTTCTTCCTCTTGAATTTTTAGGAGTAGTCTCAGGAGGACAGGTTTTAGTTCTTCCTTGAATGTTTGGTAAAACTCCCCTGTGAAGCCGTCTGGCCCCGGGCTTTTATTTGCTGGAAGCTTTTTGATTACTGCTTTAATTTCTTCCATGGTTATTGGCCTATTAAGATTTTTAGATTCTTCCTGACTGTTCTTTTTTCTTTTGAAGTGAAGAAATAAAGTCTAAAATTGACTTCATTTATGTTTATACATATCTGTGAACATACAAAAAACTAATAACCAATGAATTATGTACTTTAAATGGGAGACTTGTGTGGTATGGGAATTGTATCTCAAGAGAATTATTAAAAAATAAGTTAGCATCACCCTCATTTATTCACTGAACCATTTTATCCTTTCTGAGACAAAGTAGTTGATGCCACACGTGTTAATTCTATTTCATGACACTGTTTATGGTTTATATTATCCAGCAAACCAAGCAAAATAAGAATAAGAATGACCCAAACATCAAAATAAATCTTAAAACAAACTCTATATGTTTTTATCAGAAATCATCTTATCTAATAAAAGAGTAATATTGAAATTGACCATTTCTTTGGGATGCCTAAGCCACCCCCACCAGCCAATCAGAGCAGCTGTATACAAATTAACCCAGCCAAGATGGAGGCCGGCACTCACGGAGCTGAGTAAACAGGCAGCTTCTGTTGCAGCAGGAGTAAAACTGTTTGCCGGCCGCCTGGGCTTCACTCGGCTCTAGGCAACAACATATTTGTAATATTGTCTCAATTATAGAAGCCACGAGCTGAAGAGGACAGGAGCCTTCGTTACCTGCCTAGGCTCGGCTTAAAGGAACAGTGTATCAATTATAGAAGATAAATAAACCCCAGAAACCTGCTTCCAGCCAGCCTTGCTGGGACATTGGGTCAATGGGAGCTGTGGGCAGCCTGAAAGCCTGAAAATGCCCCTCAGCCCCTCACCCAGGCTGGCCAGGTACCCCAGTAGGGACCCAAAACCTGAAGGGGCTGTGGGCAACCTGAAAGTCTGAAAATGGCCCTCAGCCCCTCACCCAGGTGGCTACACCCTCATGGGGTCAGGGTCCCCACTGCGGGGCTTGGCCAGCCTGCAAACAGCCATCAGCCCCTCACCCAGGCTGGCCAGGCATGCCAGCAGGTGGACATCCCCAGAGGGGTCCCAGACTGCACAGGCCGGGCTGAGGGACCTCCCGAGTGCACAAATTTTTGTGCGCAGGGCCCCTCCCTAGTGTGCCAGCTGCACACTAGGGGCCAGCTGCAGGAAATTTGTGCATGGGGGGGATCATGAGTGCACACGACCTGGCGGGGGCCCCGCTGCTGACTGGACACACTCGGCACAAAGTGCCCACCTCTGGCCGCAGGCCAAGGGCAGGCACTTTGCGCTGGGTGGCTGACGATCGCACACGGTGGCCCTGCAGGGACCCTGCCGCTGACCGGGCATAATACGGTGCTTTGCGCCAGGTGGCTGATGAGTGAAAATGGCCAGGCGCCAGTGGACACGGCTGGGGTGAGGGGACTGGACACTGCTATCTTGTGGCTATGGGTGCAGCCATCTTTGTCTTGGAGTGATGTTTAATTTGCATATTACTCTTTTATTAGATAGGATATGTAACTTTCTATGTCACTATTTAAAACTACTCTTTTCCTTTTTCAATTGAATTATTAGTCATTGTATAATTTGGAAACATTTCAAAAATATAATATTTCAGGTACTACTGTATGTAATAGTCTCATGCTGATTTCAAAATAATAAATGTCTTACGCAATCTGTCTCACTTAGAATTTAAATTTAGCAATATATTAAGGAATAACATACTTACACGAAGAAGTTCATATCAGGAATGGTTTAATATTAAATATGCTAATATAATTACTAATATGACAGTATGATAAACAGATCATTTGATAATACTGAAAAGGTATTTTTAAGATTCAAAATTATGCAATAGTATAATACTTTGTGGCTCAAAACACTTATTTTTATAGATATAAAATATTGCTCATTTTTTCTTCTCCATAGTCAAGATTGTGTACTGTGATAGTCATTTTATATTCACCCACACTCACATCCAAACCTATTCCCTGTCACACACATATTTTAAGTTGTTTTTTTTTTAATCAAAGGGCATACTAAGCATGTGTGTCTTCCAGATCTCCTAACCAAGTTCTCATGGAAATAAATGGCTGGGGTTGGGAGGACAACTCAAAAAGAGAAACTCCACAAAGTATCAGATTCTATAGGCTAGAAATTTCGAAAAATTTCTTTGAACATAGAAAATAGCTAGAATCAGAATAATGATTGAACCCGAGAATAAAAAGTATATTATGCATGGTATGGTTATTGTCAAAGTAGGAGACATTCCTCCAAGTGGAATACAGGAATACTTAAAATTCAGAGTCAAACCAATATAATTAGCAGGAATGGGCCTAGGATAAATCATAAGGGAAATTATTTAGAGGTTTACTTTCTAAAACCTTTGGTCAGCCAGCTGCTTATCCAATTCCTTTGGCCAACCTTACCATCTAAATAAAGCAAAAATAGCATGATGGAAGTTCTCTGGTACTGCTTTTTGAACACAGTGATCCATCTGCCCCATCCACTTACAGAGAGCCTGTACTCACTTGTTAGTTCAGACAATTTGAACTTAGAATTTGGACATCCTGTTGGGGCTACCCAAGATGGAGATGGAAAATATGAATGTTAAAAAACATAGATAATTGAAGTAGAGTTTTGGTTATATTTATTAGCTATTTTTTAAAAAGGACAGTTAAAATGGAGGGGACTTTAATAATTAAAGAAATAAAAGAAGGACTTTTCCCTGCAGTGAAGAAATACTATATTATTAAAGTTGAAAGAATGCATCTTGTATCAAGCAGGGTAAATGACAGCAGGCAATTTTTTTTTCACATCTGAAATTTTATATTTTAATTTGAGGGCAAGAGAAAGGCATTTTCATACATATCAGGATTCAAAGTTTACATGGAACCTATCCTATCTTATTGGTATTCTAAAATAAGAAATGTAAAATGAAAAAGAAATCCAAAATATAAGATGAGATAGGATTAAATATAATATGTTCAAAAGAGTGTAAAACTCATGGAAAAATCTAAATAACTGATTATTTGTTTGCAAAGTTTAATGCTATTAAGAATCCATACAAAAGGAGAGGCTTAATGTTTAAAAGTTTAAGTGAAAACTCCAGATTATTTCAAGTAAACTAGTGGACAAAAAGTATATCACTTATTAATAACCACTATAAGATATGTAAAAATAATTGATCCAATGAAAAACATGAAAGGAAACAAACAAACAAAAGAAATAATTATAAATAGAAAGTTTAAAATGGCTGTAATAGGTCCAAATATGGCAGTAATCATGGCAAATGTTAAGGTTAGAGAGTTTTATAGTTTGGTTAATAAGAGATATTCATACATAAGTAAGATTCCTACAAAATTTGAAAATGAAGAAAGAGGAGCAGAAAAAGTGATATTCTACAAGGCAAATAAAAATGAAGTTGAAAACCATTAAGTGGGTGAGGAGAGGCATGTTTTGTATTAATATCAGTTTTAATCCACCAAAAAGACAGTAGCTTATTTGCAGTAGATAAGCAAGCATAAGTAGGTATAAAAACAAAAACTGTTAGTAATAAGAATTGACACTAATGAACTGCCCCATTGTGGGAAAATTTAGCACACATCTTTCAGGAACTGAGATATCAAGTACAGAGAAAAGAACCAAGCTAGAATTCCCAAAATTTGAATTCCCAAATCACTGAACTGTTATTTAAATATGTTTTTATTGATTTTTAGAGAGAGAGAAAAAGAGAGGGAGAGAGAGATAGAAACATTGGTGAGAAACATCAACATCTATCAGCCGCCTCCTCCATGCCCTCTACTGGGGATAGAGCCAGCAACTAAGGCATGTGCTCTGACTGGGGATCAGACCATGACCTCTTGGTTCCTGGTTCAATGCTCAACCACTGAGCAACAGAAACCAGGCTGAATTTTTAAAACAGTGATATATACATCTTTGTATCCTGCCCAGCTCTCAAATCATGTTACCTTAAATATGGTGTTGGACCCTTTTTTGAGATCCTTCACCAGGGGAAGCAGTAAACAAATCACAATTTAGTTTTATTTTTAATGATTAAGATGGTTTCCTAATTGTCTTTTATTTCCTTTAGTCTTACTGCTCTGATCCAAACCTCGTGTTAGATTTGAAGAACCTCATTGTGCTTTTTGCTGATACACTTCAGGTTTGTGACTTCTGTTTATCTAGATAAGTATTTCCAGCAGCTCTAAATCTTCTCACTGGCAGCCTAAATTTGAATAAGTACCTTTCAGTTTTTAGTTGTGTTTCTTCTTTTCCCAGAGTTAGATTTTTTTTATCTTTCTATAGCATTTCCTGGTCCATCACCTTGACCATTTACGTTTTCATAAATAGTTCCCATCCCTGTCTTTTTCCCTTTGGAGCAAATCAGTTAATTGAACCAGCTACTACCTAAGTTTTCCAAAATTTTTAAAATTCAGATATAGTACCTGAGTTACTTTAGAGGTTTTTAGCTACCATCTTGAATAATAATTATTGATTTGAACCACATATTATATTAATAAAATAGCATCAGAAGTGGGTGATATTTGTAGCATTTTCAGTTCTCTCCCTATTTGTTGTTATAGGCAGAGTTGTAGGGAGAGCTTAGCTGATGTTATAACCTGTATACAATATATTGATTTTAATATTCATCTTTTAATTTTTTTCTGACTGACAAATAATTTGGTATGTACCTTTTAATTCATGAGAAATAAATACTAAACTTTAGGTGAGAATGAAAGACTCTTTATCATGGTTACATTTAAATTGTTGGCTACAGGAACAAAGATACCTTTCAATGCCTAATCTCTCTCATGTTACTAAAAAAAAATCACCTTATAAAATGAAGCTATTTTCTTATTTTGTTTCAGGTTTATGGTTTTCCTGTAAATCAGCTTTTTGATATGCTATTAGAAATTAGAGATCAATATAGTGAAACTCTGCTAAAGAAGTGGGCAGGTATTTTCAGGTGAGAAATGATCTATAGTCATATAGTGTGTGTGAGTGCATATACATGTGTGTACATTGTGTTTATGTATAAGGTTTTTTAGATGTTACTAGAAGCCCAGTGCATGAATTTGTGCACCAGTGGGGTCCCTCAGCCTGGCCTGTGGGATCCGGCCAAAACCAGCTCTCCAACATCCCCTGAGAGGTCCTGGATTGCAAGTGGGCACAGGCCAGACCAAGGGATCCCACCAGTGCACAGTTGGGGCTGGGGAGGGATGAGGGAGGTTGGCCAGCTGGGGAGGGACTGTGGGAGGGCTCCAGGGTGTGTCTGGCCCATCTTGTTCAGTCCTGATCTATCAGCTGGACCCCAGCAGCAAGCTAACCTACCAGTCGAAGTGTCTGCCCCCTGGTGGTCAATGCGGTGGTCATAGTGAGGGGTTGAGCAGCCTTAGCATATCATTAGCATATTATGCTTTGATTGATTGAATAGATGACTGAACGACTGGACACTTAGCATATTAGGCTTTTATTATATAGAATGGGTAATAAGTAGGCTTATATTTTCTGTCTATGATATAGGTTATGATTGTTAATAAAAGTAAATTGCAATGATGTCCCAAATAAAGTTCCCTAGTTATCCAAAAATCAGTGATAGGTCTAACATGTGGGGAGCCCCCAAATCTCATTGTGGCTTTTTTTGTTTCTTTGAATAAATGTCAAATATTTTGGTTCATACCATCCATATCATCTTTTGTCTTCTTATTCAATTTTTTGTTTTCTCTTTGGAGAACATGTCTTGTCTATTGTTATTCATAAAGTAATGGCTTTTGAGCCCTTTTGAATAATTTAGCTTCTTTGGAACCTTTTTTGAAGACTTACTTATGAGATTCCTTATCTTTTTCCTTCTTCACACTTAGAGAAGAGGCCTATTACAATCTAATATTTGAAGCATATTATTTAAATAGTTGTTATAACACTATTTAAATAGTTTGAATAGAAGATCTAATATAGGGTTAAAGAACATTAATAATCAAATATATCTTATTTAAAAACAAATGAAACCCCTTTGCTTTTTCCAGAGCAGACGTTCTTTCATTGTTAAGTTACTTGACTTAAGGCTTCAATATGTTGCCTTAAATTTTCTGTATCATCTGTAAATCTTAAATTCTGTGAGTCATATTTGTTTTATTTGTGTTCTATTTGTTTCAGAATATAATTTTCTTTTTTTCTTCCTTTGAAGGATGTCCTTATCTGAAACCAAATAGTTATGTTGTAGAAGGAATAGAATAGAGACTGGGAAATGTTTATTTTGGGTTGTGGTATATATACATACAACCATTAAAATTTACCTGAAAATTACTTATCCTTACAGTGATTAACCCTTCCTCTTTCCTTCCATCTATCCATCCATCCATCCATCCATCCATCCATTCATCCATCCATCCATCCTTTATTTTCTTTATAGAAACATACTTGACTCTGACAACTACAGTCCTATACCAGTAACAAGTGAAGAGATGTATAAAAAGGTGGTAGGACAATTCCCATTCCAAGATGTAGAGCTGGAAAAGGTAAGTAATTTAAAATAATCTTCCCTGTTCGGGTGGCATCCTTTACAAGCTTTTATTTTATCAGTCTTATTAAAGAGATTATCGCTAATTCAGTGGGTTAGAAATAGAACACCTTCAAGGGATACCCTGGACTTAGAAGAACAGAAGTTTCTGTTTTGGGAGTCAGTAGATGGCTTTGGTAGGGTCCTCTGAGGTATTTGGAGGATTGAAGTATTTGGTTTACATTTTGAAGTACTTGCTTTTATTATACCCTTAGCACATTTTCTCCCCAAAACATGCCGTGAAATTTACCTTGTGTGCTAGATAATTCTATTGGTTTTGACAATGCATGGAGTCATGTATGTACTACCACAATAATGACACAGACCAGTTCCATCATACCCCGAATCCCTCATGCTGCCCCTTTTCAATGAGTCCCTCCTCTCACCCCTAGCCTTTGGCAACCACCAATATGATTGATGTACATCTACTTTTGGCTTTTCTAGAATGCCAACATAATTGGAGTCATACAGTATGTAATCTTTTGAGGCTGTTTTTTTCCACTCTGTATAATGCTTTTGAGATTCGTCCAAGTTGTTGCATGTTATCCAGAGTTCATTCCTTTTTACTGCTGAGTACTTAATGACAGTTTATTTATACCTTTATGTTTTGGAGGACATTTAAATTATTTTTATTTAAATTTATATCTAATTCTTTTTACTATTAGGAAACTTACAGAAATATTTTCTTAAATTGAGATTGTTAAGCAGATAGCTCACAATGTAGTAGAAAATTCCTTTCGCATTTTAACTAATTTATAAGTACCTTCAATGTATGTTCATTTGTGATTTATGTTCATGAATTCTTACATTTACAGCAACCATTTCCAAAAAAATTTCCTTTCTCTGAATTTGTGCCAAAAGTTTACAGCCAAATTAAAGAATTTATATACGCCTGTCTGAAATTTTCAGAAGATCTTCATTTAAGGTATAGTGGAAATGTAAGAGATATTGAGATTAAGACTATATTCATAAGTGTTCTGAAATACTTCTGTTATTGCGTTCAGCTTTGATTTAGAAAGTCTTAATATTAGTCCTTCATAGCATAGCACTGCTATATTTATATAGTCATGGTGAAAGGGAAGATTGGAAACTTTTGATTAACTTGTTTGTATTACTTCTTTTATTCTCTACTATTTAGGATTGGCACTTTAACACTGTCTTAGTGGGAATTCAGAAAAGAGTAGTAAAATGTATTAGTTTTGACTTTCCATTTGATGAAATTTTAAGGCCAATAGTAGTGTAGCAAATAATACCCCCTACCCCCCCTTTTTTTTCTTTTTTCAAGTAGTCTCTGGACTTGTTATAGGTATCCATAAATCCGTTAATTTATGTTTAATTATTTAAATAACATTTTCAAGCCTATTTATATATCAGATACATCTTGCTTTTTGGGAATGCAGAAATAAAAGATGTAGTTTTTTGTCCTTAGATATTGTCAGTATCTACTGAGGATAACAAACATGAAAATAGACATGTAAAATATACCAGAGTGAGTGCTGTAATATGTGTAATGTACTTTTAAAATACTTAGAAGGACACTTAATTCATCTTAAGGAATTTGAATGAGAATAGTCATGATGATCAGCTTTCTAAAGAAACCTTTTCTCAGGAATGATACCACCATTCATTCAAATCAGGAACCTGAGAATTATTTTCAACTCCTGTTGTCAAATAATAACTCATTTCCTTTTTATTTTTTTTATTTTTATTTATTTTTATTTTATTTTATTTTTTTATTAATTACATACAATTTTACAAAGATTAGTACATATATCTCTTTTTTCCCCTGCCCTTCCGCCTGCCTCCCCTACCCCACAGTGTTTTGTGTCCATTGGTTATGCTTAAATGCATGCATAAAAGTCCCTTGGCTGTCTGTTACCCGCCCCCCCCACCCCCAATACTCCCTCTTCTCATGTCCTTTTTAAAAAGAATTTTTATTTTTCAATTACAGTTGACATACAATATTATATTAGTTTCAGGTGTACAGCTCAGTAATTAGACATTGACATAATTTATGAAGTGATCACCCTGATCAATCTGTGGTCCATCTGACAATATACATATTTATTACAATATTATTGACTATATTCCATATGATGTACTTTATACCCCCATGACTATTCTGTAACTATCAATTTGTACTTCTTAATCCCTTCACCTTTTTTTTTTTTTTTTATCTCCCCTAATCTCCTCTCCCAGGTGGCAACTGTCAAAATGTTCTCTTTATCTATGAGTCTGTTTCTAATAACTCTTATTCTATCTTTGGAAGTTGTGTTTCTGTGTGTGTATTAGACTGTATCTATGAGTCTGTTTCTAGTAACTCTTATTCTTAAAAACAAAATTTCAGGCATTGGTCTAAATTCCTGTAAATACTTCACAATATGTTATTAATCCGTAAAACTCAAAATAGTACTCCTCCATGGGGTACTAGGAAGCATACTTCAGTTTTACAGAGGAAGGTTAAGTAACTTCATCCAGATCACACAGGGAGTAAGTATTAAAGCCAGATTCAAATCTGATTGTATCAACATCAATAAAACAATCACTCCATGTTTAGAATTCTTACTCTTTGGTACTGTTTGTATTAGTGTTTTACATACATTACTCAGGTAGTTGTCATAATATTTTTCTGAGATATCACTTAATTATTCACATTTGACAAGTGAGGGTAGTATTCATTTGTAAATGAGTTTCTTTAAATCTATTTTACCTTTTAAGTTTACAGTGTGGCTGCTTTAATTCACATGGTAGTCCTATTTGACCAGGAACATTTAAATAGTCTCCTAATAGTTCTTCTGTCTCTAATTTTACTTTCTCAACCATCTATCTTTTCTTTATTCCTGATTCTATTCTGTATGTCTCCTAGAGTCATTTTTCTGAAATCAAATCTCATTTAACTTTTCTTCTCACTTTTTCAGGGATTCCTCATGGCCTATAGGATAAAGTTTAGACTGACATATTTATCTATTTATCTCCCCCCACACCCCGTGACCTAGTCCACCTTAAACTATTTCCAGATTTTTGTTCAAGGGTAATTTCCCTGTCACCCCATGCTTCAGTTCTACCGACCTACCTGCTGTTTTCTGATCATAACATACTATTTTATAACTCTGACTTTGCACATGACTCTTTCTCTATTTCAAATCATTGTTCCCTGTTAGTGCTCTTGACTAGCTTCTAGCTATCTGTCAAGATGCAATTTAAACACCATGTACTGAATGAAGCCTTTTGGACCACTTTTATTCCTAATGGAACTGATCTAATGACATCTTTGTGCTACTTCTGTACCCTATGAATGCTCATCTTACATTGTATTGCTTTACTTGTAGCTATGTGTTTCTGTGTGTGTGAGACTATAGATTCCTTTGCTTATTTATTTACTGAAGTCCCAGTGTATGAAATTTGTGCACTGGGGGGCGGGGGCAATCTTTCAGCCTGGCCTATGCCCTCTTGCAGTTTGGGAGCTCTCGGGGAATGTCTGACTGATTGCTTAATCCCCAGGGAGTGGGCCTAAGCAGTCAGTTGGACATCCTTAGTGCTGCTGTGGAAGTGGGAGAGGCTCCCACCACTGCTGCTATGCTCGCCAGCCATGTCCCCAGCTTCTGTCTGAGCAGCGCTCCCCCTGTGAGAGCACACTGACCACCAGGGGTAGCTCCTGCGTTGAGTGTCTGCCTCCTGGTGGTCAGTGCACGTCATAGCGACTGGTTGATCTGCCGTTCAGTTGATTTGCATATTAGCTTTTTATTATATAGGATTGGTTTATAGACCATACATTCTAAGTAATCTATTATTTGTCAGATAGTGCATGGTAGGAAGGACATTAAGATGATGAAAATATGGTCCCTGTCATCAAGGAGCACCTAATTTAATTGAGGAATTGAGCAGTTAGTGATAAGTGCTATATGGAGATATATAAGAATAACATAGTAAACAACTCTGAGACAAATTGGGGATGTTAGTAAAGGCCTCTTGAAGGATAGAAACATTTCGTGTTTTGTTCAACACAATATTCCCCTGCACCCAGTTTAATAAATTTAAAAAATGATTAAATAGAATGTATAGTATGCCAGAAACTCTGAAAATAAGCATAATTAGAAAATAGTTTGAGTGACATTTTTGATAGCCATTCTTACTAAGTAAAATAGGAAACATGAGGTTTGGACTGTTGATTTGCTTTCTCTGAAAATGAGATTGATTTCATAGGCATGTTCTCTTAGAATGAGATTATCTTTGGAAGTTTTAGATATGCTACTGTATGTAAATTATTATAAGGACATTACATAGTGACTTTTTCCATCCTGTTTTGAAGGAATGGTAATAAGGTAAAGGGATAATGTGAGTAAATTGTCCAGAAGTCTTTTTCTTACTTGAATATATTGTTTGCCTGAAAATTCCCTTTGGTATGTTTAACATTGACAATTCAAAATATACATTTAAATTGGGAGGAATTTCTGCCTTTTATTATTTGATTGCCATTTACTTTACTTTCTACATTTACCTTATAACTTGTAGTGACAGAGATTACAAGTATAGCTGTCATGGGGGAGGTTACAATGGGGGGTATGAGACATAGTACATACAAAACAATTCTGTAAACACAAGGCTTTCAAAACAAGTAAAATGGTTGTATTGAGATTTTTATGAAGCTTTAAGGAAAATTATTCTCAAATCAAGTTTTCATTTTTTCCAACAAGAAGTTTCACTTTCACATTAGCTAAAAAATGCTGAAAGAATTATAAAAATTGAAAAATATACAATTATGAATTCTGAGGCTATATCTCTTTTTGAAAGAAAGTTCTTTTTAAAACAGCAAATAAATGGTATTTCTATGGTTAAATAATATTCTGTCATTTGTACTTAACTTTAAAAAGTAGAATATACACAAATATATGCATATATGCACATCTCTTTTTTTAAGTTATTAAAACTTAATCTCTATAAAGAATTTGGGAGCTAGAGAATAGAACCAAGAAGAAAAATTGATAAGACCTCAAACTACCACATAGTGATAACCACTCTTTATATATGGGAATTTTTTTCTCTTAGTCTTTTTTCCATTTGAACACATATGCACACACATGCATATGCACACACCACGCACACATGCACACACACAGCCCTTTTCTTTTTTTAAAGCAAGTAACTATGCGATACTTCCACTTCTGTCTGTAATATTGAAAACTGGAAGGAGTATTGCTTTCTAATAGTGAAAAAAACACACAAACAAAAACAAAGCCAACTACAAAATGAAAGCTTTCTGGAACCCATCAGGAAGCTAAAGTGACAGGATGACTAAATACCCTGAAATCCAAAACGAGGCTGCCCCAGCCAAGAGAGAGGGATAGGATGCACAGACTCCGTGGCAGAGCCAGGAAGAAAGGCATAGCCATCACATGGGTGAGAAAGTAGAAATTAATTTCATCTTAACGAGTCACTAATGGCTGTTAGTTCCTACGGAACTCCTAGTTGTGTGTCCCAGACTCAGGGGGAATTTATAGTCACATGTTACTTGCAGTGGACATGCCCTGCATGCTCATGAGAAAGACTGGAGCTGGCGATTAGAGCAGAGAGAATCATCCCTGATCTAACAGGCATTGAGAAAGGGATCAGCCACTGCTGTGAAAAAGGCATGGAGCCCCACTCCCCTGGTTTGGACAGCTCACTCATACTGATCAAAAACGTGAGAGCACTGGTAAGACTGGGGCAGGGAAGCGTCTGTCTCTCTGCCAGGCACATTGCTACGGAAAGGACTGAAGTAAAAAGAAAGCGATTTCACACCTGGGAGAATGGCAGAAGACAAGATCTTATACCAAATGCCATTAGTCGTCTACCAGTGAGAGAGAGCACAAAACTGCACTATATTAACCACGGAGACAAAGCCAAGTTTGGCTGCCACTGCAAGGAAGGGCAGGGATGTTGAGCGAGCTCCACCCCTTAGCATCGGGCACAGAGGACCTACCTAAGACTGAGCCTGGCCAGGGCAGCAGAAAAAGTCCTTTGATATTTACTAATAGCATACAAGAACTATATAACAAATGGCAGTAATCTGCCATTGGGTGATGGGCAAGAATGGGGCGGGGGGAGAAAGGAGAGAGAGACAGTTAGGGAGGGAGGGAGGGAGGAAGGGAGGGAGGGAGGGAGGGAGGGAAAGGGAGAGGGAGATTTTGTATGATGAGCATATAGGCATTCAGGTATAGCCAAAACTGTGGATGATGCAGAAACTTTGTGAAAAACCTTCTGGGATCCCAACACCCACACTAGGCACATGATAGCATTAGAAAAATTTGAAATCTGCGAAGCACTGAAGGTAACCATAGCAACAACAAAACCCAAACCACATTCGACTACTGCATATACTAATGGCCTAAATGGAAAATACTGCTACCTCAGCCTCTACTGTTTTATAATATTCAACCTTCAATAAAAAATGTGAGACATGCAAAAAAGCAGTTAACAACTTATTGTCAAGGGACAATGAAATCAACAGAACCAGACTCAGAGGTGACCCCAGTGATAGAAGTATCAGTTAGAGACTTTAAAATACCACATGCATGAACAGACAGGAACTTTTAGCAGACAGATGGAAATTATTGGAAAAAGTTAAATTGAAATGCTTGACATAAGAAACAGTTTTAGAGACGAAAAATTCCTTTGGGGGGCTCATCAGTAGACTTGATATAGCTGAGAAAAGAATTCAGTGAATTTGAAAATAGGTAAATACAAATTACCCAAATTGACACCAACCAGAGAAAAAAATGATAGAAGAAATAAAAGATCCAGTATCTGTAGGCCAATTCCAGACAGTGTAATTGGGAGTCTCAGAAGGAGAGGATGAAACTGGGAAGAAGAAATGTTTTAAAAGATAATGGCTGAGAGTATTCTAAAAGTAGTAAAAGGCATCAAACTAGAGATAGTCTCCTATCAATTTAAACAAGAAAATAATAACAGAAAACAAAGAAAAATACTTAAACACATCATATGCAAATTCATGAAAATGAAAGGTAAAGGGCATTCAGGGGAAAAAAATGATTACATGCAGGTTTTAATGATAGGAATTGCATCAGACTGTAGATGAGAGGTTATAGTTTTCAGAACCACTTCAAGACCCACAGTCAGATCAAGGTCCATGGTGCCACCTCCCTGTACATGAGAGGTGTGTGGTCTGCCTGGTCCTTGGGCAGGTAGGAGTACTCCAGGCCTGTAGTTGAGTGGACCTGGGGCATGAGTTACAGGGCTGTTTTAGTATTTGCAATCAGAACAAGTTTGGAGGGCTTGCTTCTGGGTCATGGATGGGCATGTCTTCTGTGCAGTCATGGACAGGCAGGATTGGTGCTGGAGTTGGGTCATGGACCACAGCTGGGACTGAGGTTGGCAGGTAAATGTCACTGTTGGCAAGATCAAACAGGCTCTAGCTGAGTTCACAGTGAGCTGTAGCTTGTTCCTGTGTGTGTACTTGGGATTTTTTATGGGTAACAGCTATGGCATCTGAGCATGGGCTTGCTTTCTCAAAATAACCCGCTTTGGTTTTTGGTTCCACCAGGTTACAATCTTTTATCTAGATCCTGGAATTCCAGAAAAGCACCTTTGTCTATGTATAATGCCAAACTATTTTTGCTAATGGGATATGAACGTGGGATCTCCTCTTCTGCTATCTTGCTGATGTCACTCATCTATTTTTTATTGCCCTTGAAGAAAACTACTTAACCAGTAACAATGTCTAGTAAAAGTAAATATATACTAGGAATAGGACAAAAGACATGAGAGAAAAATTGGATATCTTATAAGATGTTCAAAATAGGTAAAACTAATCCTATATAATAAAAGGCTAATGTGCAAATCAACTGAACAGCAGAGCAACTGGTTGCTATGATGCACACTGACCACCAGTGGGCAGAAGCTCAATGCAGAAGCTGCCTCCTGGTGGTCAGTGCGCTCCTACAGGGGAGCACCACTTAGCCAGAAGCCGGGCTCATGGCTAGTGAGTGCAGCGGCAGTGGTGGGAGCCTCTCCCACCTCCACAGCAGTGCTAAGGCTGTCCTACTGCCGGCTTAGGCCCGCTCCTGGTGGGAAGCGGGCCTAAGCCACCTGTCTAAGCTGTCTGCCAGACATCCCCCGAGGGCTCCTGGACTGTGAGAGGGCACAGGCTGAGCTGAGGGATCCTCCTCCCCCACCCAAGTGGCAGAGCCTTTGGTAACTAATAAGCCAGTGACGCAGATAAAATGGAATCATTGAAAAAATAAATAAAAGCAGTCAACAAAAAAGCTAAGTAGGAATATAGAACAGGTGAAACACACACAAAACAACTAGCACGATGGTAAATTTAAATCTAATTATAAGTGTTCCATATGCATGTGATTAGAATGTGTTTACAGTTATTGAGTGTAGTATTCTCTAAATGAGAGATTACATTTGTCAATAGAATTGTAAACATTTTCTGTTTTTCCTGTTTTTGGTCTATTTTTTCTGTCAATCACTGAGGAATGTTAAAAGTATCCTACTATTATTTTAAATGTGTATCTTTCTCTTTTTTATTTTATTTTATTTTTCATCACCACTTATTCTCTCTATGCTGTCTTCTACCTCTACCCTCCACTCTTTTTTTAAAAATATATTTTATTGATTTTTTTAAAATTTATCTTTATTGTTCAGATTATTACAGTTGTTCCTCTTTTTTCCCCCATAGCTCCCCTCCTCCCATTTCCCACCCCAACTTCTGTCCTTGCCCCCCACAACTGTCCTCATCCATAGGTATACAATTATTGTCCAGTCTCTTCACGCACCCCCAACACCCTTAACCCCCCAAAATTGTCCATCCACTCCATTCTATGCCTCTGATTCTGTTCTATTCACCAGTTTATTCTGTTCATCAGATTTTTTTTCACTTGATTCTTAGATTCACTCGTTGATATATATTTGTTGTTCATAATTTTTACTTTCCTTTTTCTTCTTCCTCATTCTCAAAGGATTCCTTTCAACATCTTAACTAATAAAAGCGAAATATTAAAATTAACCGTTTCTCCGGGATGGAGGTAAGCCACGCCCACCAGCCAATCAGAGCTGCTGTATGCAAATTAGCCCAGCCAAGATGGCGGAGGCTGCAGCCCCGGTGTGCAGCTTCTCCGGGGCTGTGGCCTCCGCCATCTTGGGAGCCTCCCGCCTGGGAAGGCATCCAGTGCCTCGGGCCTGCAGATGCCTTCCCAGGCAGGAGCCTGGGAGGGGGAGGAGGGGACCAGGCGACTGGACCCCGTGGCCCCCGCCCGAGAGTCTGTGGGGTGGCCAGCGCCACCCCAGCCTGGGCTTCCCAGACGGGTGGCCGGTAGGGTCAGTGGGAGCTGTGGCCGGCCTGAAAACTTCCCTCAGCCCCTCACCCAGGCTTGCTAGACCCCATGGGTGAGGGTCTCCACTGGGGAGCTTGACCAGCCTGCAAACAGACATTGGCCCCTCACCCAGGCTGGCCAGGCACACCAGCAGGTGGACATCCCCAGAGGGGTCCCAGACTGGGAGAGGGCACAGGCCGGGCCGAGGGACCCCCCCACCTCCCAGTGCACAAATTTTTGTGCACCGGGCCCCTAGTTTCATATAATACTGGTTGGGTGGTGATGAACTCTTTTAGCTTTTTCTTGTCTGTGAAGCTCTTTATCCGACCCTCAATTCTGAACGATAGCTTTGCTGGGTAAAGTAATTTTGGCTGTAGGTTCTTGCTATTCATCACTTTGAATATTTCTTGCCACTCCCTTCTGGCCTGCAAAGTTTGAGAAATCAGCTGACAGTCGTATGGGTGCCCCCTTGTAGGTAACTAACTGCTTTTCTCTTGCAGCTTTTAAGATTCTCTCCTTGTCTTTTGCTCTTGGCATTTTAATTATGATATGTCTTGGTGTGGTCCTCCTTCGGTTCCTTTTGTTTGTATTTCTCTGAGCTTCCTGGACTTGGAAGTCTATTTCTTTCACCAGGTGAGGGAAGTTTTCTGTCATTATTTCTTCAAATAGGTTTTCAATATCTTGTTCTTTCTCTTCTTCTGGCACCCCTATAATTCTGATGTTGGTGCGCTTAAAGTTGTCCCAGAGACTCCTTACACTATCTTCATACTTTTTGATCCTTTTTCTTTTTTCTTTTTGCTTTTCCCGCTGGGTGGGTTTTGCTTCTTCATATTTCATATCTTTGACTTGCTTCTTGCGATCCTCTCATCTGCTGTTGGATGTCTGTATAATATTCTTTATTTCACTCAGTGTATGCTTAATTTCTAGTTGGTCCTTTATCATATCCTTGAGGGTCTCATTAGATTCATTGAGGATCTCACTAAATTTATCGGCAGTCTCTAGAAATTTCTTGAAAAACCTAATAACCACCCTAATCGGTTTGGCTCAGTGGATAGAGCATTGGTCTGCGGACTCAAGGGTCCCAGGTTCGATTCCGACTAAGGGCATGTGCCTTGGTTGCCAGCACATCCCCAGTGGGGAGTGTGCAGGAGGCAGCTGATCGATGTTTCTCACTCATTCATCGATGTTTCTAACTCTCTATCCCTCTCCCTTCCTCTCTGCGAAAAATCAATAAAATATA